>APFE030516016.1:103722-170665 GCA_000404065.3 Pinus taeda
GAAGAAAAGAATATGATCATTGATACTCTACAATTTCAAATTGATGAAAAAGAAAAATTTCTTGAAAAGTTAGAAGGTGAAATAGTTGGCCTTAGAAAAGAAATTGAGAAAAAAAAGTCTATTAATCTTAAGTTTGTCAAAGGATCTGAAACTCTGGATGAGATCATCAATGTATAGAGTTCTCCGCTAAACAAGACAGGTCTGGGGTATAATGGAGAAACATCTCAAGCATCCACCTCAAAGAGTTATCTTGATGCAGCAAGAAGGAATGAGCAAAAGCACAATGGAGATCACCAATTAAAGCAGGGACGAATTACATCAAGAACAAACAAAGACTATTAGGTAAACCAAGGGCAATCCTTCTTAAGGGTGAACAAAAGCTACAACCAGCCACCGGTAAAATCTTCTCAACTTGCTTTAAGAATGGATGACAATAGAAATTACAATCATTTGGCTAGTAGATTTGATAACCGTAGAAGCTTCTTCAATGGACAATGTTTCTCTTGCCATAACTTTGGTCACAAAGCAGCTCAATGTGTTGCATATAAAACAATCATGACTAGAAAAGCTCAAAAACAAAGAAGTATGACCAGGATTACAAAAAGGACCTATAACAATTTTCGGCTCTTGAAATGAAGTTAAATGTTCTATTTGCAATAACTTTGGTCATGAAGACTCAGAATGCAGGAGCAGGTTTCAACAAAGAAGGGAACAAGCCTCAAGCACCAAAACATGGAGAATAAAGGAATCACAAACAGAAAGATGTGGGATAGCATTTTATGCAGAGGGACAGGAAAATCTATGGTACATTGACAGTGGATGTTCGAAGCATATGACAGGTGATAAAGAAAAACTTGAGTCATATTCTTCTCTAGTAAAAGGAAAGAAAGTCTCTTTTGGAAATGATACTCCTGAAACTATAAAAGGAAAAGGTATTGCTCAGTTAAAAGAAAAGGTCAAGGCTGGAGATGTTTTGTATGTTGATGGATTGAAACATAATCTTCTAAGTGTCAGTCAGATGTGTGATCAAAGAACCGAGGTGATATTCAGATCAAATGGATTTCTTGTTCGTGATCTTGATACAGGTAAAACAGTGATCAAAGGCAAAAGAACTCCAAATAATCTGTACATATTTGAAGAAGGACAACAACAATGCTATCTAAGCAAGGATGATGAGCACTGGTTATGGCATCGGAGTTTGGGACATCTAAGCTTTTCACAAATAAGGAAAGCATGCAAATATCAGGCAGTTCGCGATCTTCCAGATATCAAAATTCCTGACAACACCATATGCAATCATGTCAGTTTGGAAAACAAACCAGAACTAACTTTCCAGAGAAGGAAGGATCAGCTAGCATGCCTCTTGAGCTAGTACATACAGATACATGTGGTCCTTTCAGGAAAGGAACACCTCGAGGAGAAGAATACTTGATATTATTCATTGACGATTTCTCCAGGTTTGTCTGGTTAGGACTTATGAAGCACAAAGATGAAGCATTCGAAAAATTCAAATCCTTCCAAGCCTTGGTTGAAAATGAATCAGGTCACAAAATTAAGTGCCTCAGATCCGACAGAGGTGGGGAGTTTACTACCTCAAACAAATTTTTTGATTTCTGTGAAGAACATGGGATAAGAAGGGAATTCTCTATAGCTAGAACTCCTCAGAAAAATGGAGTGGTAGAAAGGATGAACAAAACAGTCCAACAAATGGCTCGTGCTATGCTTGATGAGTCTGGAACCCCCGCAACTTTCTGGGGTGAAGCTGCTTATGCTGCAGTTGTTATTCTCAACAAAACAAATGTCCGAGTGAACAGCACTCAAACTCCTCATGAGCTCTGGTATGGTGAGACTCCTTCGGTAAAGCATTTCAAAATTTTTGGGAGCAAATGTTATATTAAGAATATTGATGAGCAACTTGGCAAACTTGAACCTAGAGCAGATGAAGGCATTCTTCTTGGTTATTCTCCACATAGCAAAGCATATAAGTGCTACAATAAAAGACTTGGAAGAATTGTTGATAGCATTGATGTAGTGATTGATGAAAAGGGATACATTCCTAGGCAAGTAAATCATGAAAATATCGAAGAAGATGAAGACTAACCTCAAAGACAAAATGATGAAGAAGAAGAACCTCAAGAAGCACCAGAGGAACAGACAAGGATAGAAGAAAAGACTCCATCCAGGTATGATCAGAAGAATCATCCAGAATCTCAGATTTTGGGGCAGAAAGAAGGAGGTGTACAAACAAGAAGAACAATTGCAGAAGCTTCAAGCTATTTGGCATTACTCTCTTCTACTGAACCACAAAGTGTGAAAGAGGCATGAAAAGATGAATGTTGGGTCAAAGCAATGGATGAAGAACTTGAGCAGATCGAAAAGAACGACACTTGGGAGTTGGTTCCTAGATGGGAGTTGGTTCCTAGACCAAAGGATAAGAATATTATAGGGACAACATGGGTCTTCCAAAATAAGTTGAATGAAAATGGGGAAGTAATTAGAAATAAGGCTAGACTTGTTTGTAAAGGGTATGCACAGCAAGAAGGAATAGATTTTGAAGAAACTTTTGCTCCTGTTGCAAGACTCGAGGTCATCTGAATGTTCCTTGCACTCTCAAGCTTTCAAAAGTTTAAAGTATTTCAAATGGACGTGAAATCAGCCTTTCTGAATGGAGACTTAGAAGAAGAAGTATACATTGAGCAGCCAGATGGCTTCATTCTTGGAAATGATCCAAATCTTGTATGCAGACTGAAAAAGGTTCTCTATGGTCTTAAACAAGCTCCAAGGGCTTGGTACTATCATTTGGACAAATATCTTCATCAACAAGGTTTTTCAAAAGGATCAGCGGATAGCAATCTTTATATAAAAATCGAAAATGACAAATTGCTAATACTTGTTGTGTATGTAGATGACATTATCTTTGGTAGCAATGAAGAAGCTATGAGTCAAAGCTTTGCCTTGGTGATGCATAAAGAATTCGAAATGTCCTTGCTTGGAGAACTGACATACTTTCTTGGATTGCAAATCCAACAAAATGAAGGAGGGATCTTCTTGTCCCAAACCAAGTATCTCAAGAAGATTTTGAAGAAATATGGCATGGAAGATGCAAAACAAGTATGTACCCCCATGGTAACAGGATGCAACCTCAGTGCAAATGACGAATCAGCAGCAGTGCATCAACCAACCTACAGATCTATGATTGGAAGTCTACTTTATTTGATGGGTGCCAGACCAGACATCATGCATGCAGTGGGAATAGTTGGAAGATTTTAGGCAAATCCAAAGGAAACTCATCTTCAAGCAGTGAAGAGAATTTTCAAATATCTTCAAGGGACTCAAAATTATGGCTTATGGCATCCTAGAGATACAGATCTCACACTTCATGCTTATACAGACGCAGATTGGGCCGGAAGCGTGGATGACAGGAAGAGCACAAGTGGTGGTGCATTATTTATGGGTTCCAGACTAGTATCTTGGTTCAACAAGAAACAAAGTTCGATTTCCTTGTCTACAGCTGAAGCAGAATATGTTGCTGCTGCATCTTGCTGCACTCAACTCTTTTGGATGATGCAGACCTTGCAGGATTTTCAAATCACTTGTACACCACCTATCTCCATCTTATGTGATAATACAAGTGCAATCAGCATTTCAAAGAACCCAGTCATGCATTCAAAGACCAAGCACATACCGATCAAGTATCACTTTCTCAGGGAACAAGTGTTGGAACAAAAGCTCAAATTGGAGTATGTTCCTTAGAAGGAACAAGTTGTTGATATTCTCACAAAACCACTGCCAAGGGAAAATTTTGAATATCTCAGACAGAAGCTGGGAGTAATGGATGCATCATCTTGTTGTTAAACTTGTCTATTTCATAGAAAAAGGAGTGTGCGTGTGTTTCCTGAGGAGGATCCGCGTACATACGCCGGTTGGTGCAGAGAAAGTTGTGTATATGGAGGTTTGATGGATATCAGAAGGGACAGGCTCTGGTTGGAAGCTATCTGATATGGGTCTGAAAGAGACCATCTGGCACTGGTTCAAGGGGAGCAGATAAACTTCTAATGATGCATTGTTGGCATTGTCTTAGAAGTTGCTGCTTGCTGACTTTCATAAGTCTTGCTCTACATATTTCGTCTCTATGTCATGTATTTTTTTATGGTGTCAAGGTCATGTAACGGCCTATTTTGGTTTCCCCACTATGCCTGGGATGAAGATGTAATGTACTTGGTTGTCATATGTAATTTTCTGATGTATACCCACTTGGTTGGGTGAATGATCCCCACATGGTTGGGTGAAGGATGTACGTATTGAGTCTTGTGGTGATAGGAAGGTCTTTTATAATGTATATGTCATGGTTCGTCTTGAAGAACATTTTTTGCAGATCTTGCCTACAGTCAGGGGGAGCATGGTTAGCACAGCAGGGCAGAGAATTCAGCATGTACTCAGGGGGAGCACAACCCTTTGCCCTTGATGACAAAGGGGGAGAATGAAATAGGATCTTGGTGTTGCCATCAAGTCCAAAGGGGGAGATTGTTGGCATTATGGCATATGTTTGATGCTATGGCTCTGGTGTTGTCCTTCATGGCAACTCGTCTTGGTGACAGATCTCAGTTCAGGCACTCAGAAAGAAGAAAAAGGCATATACGCAGGTTCATCTAGATGAAGACGCATATAGACACGTGTTATACGTTACAAAAGCGCGTATATGTTGGGGAACTTACTCTTGGTCCATGGTAGTTAGTCCTTGGGATTTGAACCTATGGTTTTGGACCATGGCGTCTCGTCAGATGTGATGATCCCTAGTTTTGGGTTCATGGTATTGAAATGTTATGGTTTTGGACCATGGTATTGTGGAAGGCCTAAGACTATAAAAGAGGAAGGAGATCATGTGACAAATGATCATCTGAATTATTATTGAATATCTGAAAAGTCGTAGATCTGAATGCTGGTAATTGGGTTATGGTGAAGATCTAGATCTGAATAAAGGAGGAACCTTAGCGAAAATAAGAAGGATAAGTTCTCTTGATGGGTCATAATCTTTAAGCTTGAATGATAGTATCTTTATATGATTTTGGTCTATTTTATGTGGCGCTTTCTTGATCTATAACACTGATAATTTGGGTTAATTAGTGTCTTGAAATATCTGGAAGAGAAAATTATCCTTTGTAGATCTGTACGCAGGTTCAGTGAAGCGAAGGTGCATATACACGCTGGTTCAGTGAATTAAAACAGCGTATACGCAGGTTGTTCCAAACACAGAAGCGTACGCACGCATGTTGCAGGTTATTGGAATAGCGTATATGCTTTAAGTTGTGATCTAGCTGCTTCTGTTTATTGCTGCTGTGTTCTGGGTTCAGTGTTTGGTGTGTGGTTTCTGGTACTGTGTTTTGGGTACAACTGTCATAGAAGTATCTACTTGATTAAGATCTAATTGGTGGAAAGGAGATTGGTTGATTCTTGATGATTGATTGATGTTTATGGATCCAGTCTGAAAATTTATGAAACGTGGTCCCTGGAAGAAAGAGAAGGTTGTAGCCTTCTGTAAGCCAGCACCTACGTACTAGTATCTTGGCTAGTGCAAGAGCTAAAGGGGGTTGTAGCTCCCTTCCAAGAGAAGTTGGAGAACGAGAGAGGGTTGGAGCTCTCTGCAGGTTGCAGCCTGCATACTGGTAAAGGACTACACTAATACATTGTAAAAGAAAGTTTCTAATTTAAAAGAAGATAGAGACGAATTGCAGCAGGCGGTTTTCACCCACATTGGGTTTCCACCTTATATCTTGTGTTCTTGTGTGTGATTTTCCTTCTGCTGTGTTTTACTGTCTCTGGTTACTGGTTATTTGATTCTTCAACACAGATTAACAATCATCATCAGAAAGATAAAAGTAAATTAAAAGTTTGCTTTGTATACGAGAGTTTCCTTCTGCATAATTGCGTATATACGCGGGTTTAACTAGCTGAAGTAGCGTATATCATTTGTTTTGAAAAAGGAATATTTAACTTGATAATACTGATTCACCCCCCCGCCCTCTCAGTATTATTTCCAACAATTACATTACAAAAATGAGGGCAGACAACCCTATGAATCATTTACAATCTTTGTGCTCTGTGCCCACAAAACACAGAGTCTTTACATCTAACTTGGTCAAAATCTGGGCTTTAAGCCCCAAAACTTGCCTTGGGGGATCCCACACCCAATAGCTTACAACATCAAACCTCACATCAATAGTATTTCCTTACAAATTCTCAAAGTCAAGCCCTTGATCACTTAGATGAGTGCTTAATTTATAGGAAAATGGAGGAGTTTTGGTCATAAATGAGGGTATTGAATGGCCTTCCAAACTTAGAGTAATTTCTATGGAGGAAGGGATGAGAGGATAGGAGGTTACTTAACTTATTTCCTATCTAATTTCGAGCTCATAGGAGATGATAAGTGTGGGAATCTTCGAGAAGGCTCTAGAAGATAAGAATATTCTTAGAACCCTATGGGGATTTTGCTCAATCTCGCCCAGCACAAGTCAAAGTGGGCCTGAGTGCTCTAAAATGCACCCTGACATGGGCCTACCTACACTGAAGCACACTTACCCCTGACCAAGACTGCACTGGTTCCTCAAGGAGGCATTTCTGGAGGGATTCAGGCCAGGAAACTCTCAGGGAAGGAGGCATCCAAAGTGATGACCTATCTAGGGCATGTAGCAATTGAATTAGGGTTTTATGTGCCCTAAAAGTACTAATCTGAATGATGGGAGTGATGTTCCCAAATAGACCTGTAACACCTAGGAAGGTGGATTCAAACTTCACTTCTCTTAGGAAACCTTGACCAACTAAAACCCACAATGCAGTGAGTGACAAAATAGTAATCGTGGTGTTCAACGAGTTCATTCATAAATTCTTAGAGGTGTAATTTGATGAATGGACAATGTTCAAATTGGTAAAGTGACATGTTGAAAGTATGTGCCTCAAGCTGGATACATGTCGCAGATACTAGATCGCATTGAACATGAAGAAATGTATATTCTATGTGCCTTTTGGGATTTTTCTCGACCATGTAGTATGTAAGTAGGGATTGATGGTGGATCCTGCAAAGATATCAGTAATCATGAATTTAGAGGCTCCCAAGAATGTTAAATAGTTGTGCACATTTTTGGGCCACACAGGCTACTATAGGAAGTTTATCAAGTCGTAAGCCCAGATAACTATCCTGATGGAGAAATTGCTAAAGAAGGATGTGACTTTCCGTTGGGATGAGCAGTGTCAACAAAGTCTTGATGTGTTAAAAGAAAAGATGGTGACTACACCCATCTTAGTATTTCTGGATTAGAATAAAGAGTTCCATGTGCATGTGGATGCCTCAAGTATTGTGTTGGGTACGGTATTGACCTAGCCAGGTGAAGGTGATATTGATCATTCAGTAGAATTTGCAAGTAGGAAACTGTCAAAAGCTAAAAAAAAATATTCCACTACAGAGAACAAAGCCCTGGCAATGGTCTAGGCAATGCAAAAGTTTCACCATTATTTGTTGGGTGCACATTTCAAAATGTATATGGATCACTCTGCTCTCAAATACCTGGTCAATAAGCCTGTGTGGAGGGGGGGAATCTGGAGGTGGTTGTTGTTGTTTCAGGAATATGATTTTGAAGTGATTGTGAAGCCCAGATGGTTGAATGTGGGACCAGATCATATATCCAGAATTGAGATAGGTGAAGAACCAACCAATTTGGAAGAATGATTTTCAAATGCACAGCTCTTTGCTATGTGCATTGTTGATGACCATTTTGCAGATACAATTCAGTTTCAAAGTATTGAAAAAAGTTTGGAAGGGTATTCTACTCAGCAGAAGAAGCTACTAGTGGTCCCCACTGCTGATTTTCCTATTATAGTGAGAAATTTGTATAAGATGGGGATAGATGGAATATTGTGCCGATATGTTCCAAAATTTGAGCATGCTAGTATCCTCACCGAGGTCCATGTAGGAGTGGCGAGAGGACACTATGCAAGTAGATCGACCACGTAGAATATTCTGCGCATAGGGTTATGGTGGCCGACAGTGCATAAAGATCCTAAGGAGTTTTGTAAAGCATGTGATGCTTGTCAAAGGATGGGAAAGCCTTCGCAAAGAGATGAATTGCCCTTAAACCCTTAGACTTCATTACAAATATTTGGTAAATGGGAAATTGACTTTATATGTCCAATACAACCACCGGGAAGGAAGATGGGTGTGTGGTACATTATTACTATGATAGAGTACTTAACCAAATGGGCATAAGAGCAGCCAGTGAAGGATTGTACTATTTATAACTCTGCAAAGTGCCTATTTGAATATGTCTTAACATAGTTTGGGTGTTGTAAAGTGTTGATGATTGATGGGGGTACACATTTGTTGAAAGAAACAATCAGTGTGATGCTCGAAGAATTCCAGGTGTACCATCAAAAGAGCACACCCTACCATCCCCAAGCCAATCGTACAGTGGAAGCATTCAATAAGATTCTAGGGAATGCGTTGACAAAGTTTTATAACACGAAGAGAAATGATTGGGATGTATGCATCCTAATGGTTCTATGGGCATATAAGACAACATGCAAGAAGTTGACAACCCAATCCCATTTAGGTTGGTCTATGGGATTGAGGCAGTGATGCCTATGGAATATATTTTCCAAGCTTCCACATTGTAGCTTTGATAGAGATGACGAATCGCGAGACTACGGAGGAACGACTCGCACAATTGACGAAAATGGAAGAAGACTAATTCCTTGCAGGATTTCACCATCAAGTACAGAAGGAACGTGAGAAGGCCTGGCATGATAGGCATATTAATCTATGCACTTTTAAGATGAATGATTTCGTTCTGCTCTATGATAGTAAGTTCACAAATTTCTCGGGTAAATTCCAAATGCACTAGTTGGGACCCTATGTAGTCAGGGAAATCATGGATGGTCACGCAATTCAGCTCAAGAAGCTGAATGGTGAATTGTTCCCAAGAAGGGTGAATGGAAGTCAGTTATAGTTATATACATGGGATGATGCCCCTGAATAATGACTATATTATAGAAGGATAGTCTTAGTGCTCCAAGTTGCTAAAAGGGAGAGTGGGATTATAAACTACACTTCTCAAAGAAGAGGAAAATGCAGTAAGGATGTTGCGTGATGTACGCAAGAGGTATGACAAAAGAAGCTATGACATGTGAAGCTACAACAGATGAAGCTACAATGGATGAGCTGTGCCGTGAGGGGTGGTGCTACGCAACCGAATCCAAAAGTAGATGTTGAAGTCACTATTCATGATTAGATAGAAAAATTCCCGTTAGGAGGAGCAAGTAGGTGACATTTATGGCAAAAATATTTTGAGGTCTACCGGCAAAGATGCATTTATGATCAGAAAATGGAGGGAACAATTAGATTTGAATTCAAACTCACCTATAAATATGGCATGTTGGTCTATCGAGGAACACTTTTCTTTCTGAAAGATTGGTATAACCCCTCTTGTTCCCACTATATGAATCGACAGGTTTGGGAGGATTTAGTTTCTAGTCTAGAATTTGTGAAAATATCTGAGTATAGCTAGAATCTTATCCTTGAACAAATGTCTACTCTAGTAAGTTCCAAGGCTGCAGTCTCTCAAGCAATGACCCCTAAAGTTTTGTCAATGGAAGCTATGCCATCCTTGCCCACAGCGCCGAGCTCGCCTAGGCTGAAGCAATATGCTACTAAGCAGAAATAAAAGAAACCACAACCTGTATTGGTGAGGTAGCCACTGAGGAAGAACCCGAAGGTTTGGAAAAAAGAAAGGAAGGACAAGGCAAAGAAGCTAGAGGAACCTGTGGATTTGGAAGGAGAAGAACTCCACGATGGATTTGAGGAATTGGATGTAGAGGAGGGCTAGCCTATCATGAGGCTCTTGACATATATCCCTCCACAGAAAGGGAAAGGAAATATAACCAAGGACCCAAACTCGGGAAAATTCATGGTCCCTATGCCATTGGTACCAGGAGAAGTAGTTTTTGAAGGTGCGCTCTTAGCACGTATCTCGGTGTTAAAGATTGAGGATTGGGATCTCGTTGACCACTATAATTCCCTCACTTAGCCACCAATAAATACATGAAAAAGATTTACTATGAACAAACTGGGGTTACAAGGCTAGAACCGATGAAATGGGTTAAAGGTATCGAGTAAGATGGATTACTCCATATGTTGTGTGTGCCATACTTCCACATATCAATTATCAATATTGTTTGTGTGCCCCAGTTGCTCACGTTAGTGCCTGATGGGTGTTTGCAGTTAGGTGAACCCATCCCCATAATGGATATGTTGATCCATCAAATTACGAAGTTGCCCTATAAAGGGTTGGACCCCGCAAAGGAGTTTGGAGGAAAGAGAAAAGAGAAGGAGTTTGTGATAATCAAGAAGTCATGCGGAGGTTATATCCACTCAATTCAAGACTAGGTGGTGCATTTTTCCACTTCGATCTTGGCAAGGAATATCATAAGAAAATGTCGCATAGACGAGGTTCTGGCACAAGTTATTTCGTTGGCTGCATAGTGCGCAAAGGGGTTGTAATATAACTAGTCACAGTACCTTTGTGAGAAGTTCCTAGCAAACTATTGCAAAGCAAAGGAGGAGAGAAAGGAATTTGATTATGCTTAGATCCTGTTGCTGATTGTATTATTTGCATGGTGACTACTAGAGGATAGTTAGTTCCCTACACAAGAAGAAGATTTATCGGAAGCAGTGAAGTTTTCTTCACCGTGGGCGACTAAGGATTAGGAGAGGATCATGGAGTCCAAAGTTTTTTGGATATTGGTCGAGATGGACCTCCATATAGTGATATGTCAGCAACCAAGGTTGTCTCCAACCTTGTTAGATCAATTGAGGGCCTTCACAGAATTTAAGGTCGACTTTCACAATGTCCCTATCCAGGCAAGGCAAGACCCTAAGAAGATCTTGCATAAGTTTCCATATTTAGTTAGGGAGGCTGATTTGTAGTAAATAGTGGAACTATGGCTAGCAAAGTGGCATGAGACCACAAACCTTGGTGTAGGAACCAGTAGAGGAGGAGAGAGCTCCTCCGTGTAGACAATAGCTAAGCAGAAGAAGGAAGAAGCAGGGAAAGCAAGAACGCATAAGAAGGTTGCTCAAAAGAAGAAGGATGCTGCTGCTAAGATAGTTGTTGCTAAGGCAGTTGCTGACAAAGAGCATGATGAAAATAATGTGCTGAGAAAGAGCGCGTTGAAAAAAAGGACATAGTGGAAGTCGAAGCATTGGCTTCTCAACATATTGAAGAACAAGAATAGTCTGAGTAGGAAGGAGGCGAGGGTGACACACAGAGAACTCCCTTCAGGTTGTTGAAGTGACAAAGGAGACAATTGTTGTAGCAAAGAAAAAGTACAAGTCAGGAAAGAAAGTGCACATTGACCTAATGGTACTCATGGAAGGGGACCTTGATGAAATCGAGGACAAGGTTCAAGAAACCACAGCGAAACTATGGCAACAGTTCGAGCAGCAATACATGCAAACCCTAGGGAGCGTCCAGAAGGATCTAGGTGAGTTGCAAATTCAGATAGGCAGAATTCAAGAAAGTGTTAGTCAAGCGAGCGGGGTTCAAGAGAGCCTGCAACAAGTGAGCATGAGCACCATGGAACTACAACGAACTCTAGACCTGAGAGTCATTTCCTTGCTAGAAGGAACATTGCGAGTGGAGTTAGAGGAAGACAATGCCTACCTGGGAAAAATCAAAGGAGTGGGTATGAATTTAGCCTCGCTGCCACTTTAGACCCTCCACGCGCTTCATCAGGGGTCTGAGATGAGCTTCGGATGAGAGAAAAGAGTGCACTATCAGTGATAAGTGAAATTAAAACAAGAAATGAACAAATCTTCACTGAGAAGGTTCAGGGTCTTAAGGAAAAAGAAGAGCTCGTAGCATGAAGCCAAAGCCTGGAAGAAACAATTACACAAGCATGTAACTTAGTACCAAAGCTCCATATTCTAGAGGATGCGATCACATCAACAAAGGTTCAAAAATTGGTCACTACAGTGAAAAATTTCAAAGAAGAGGTAGGTTGAGTTACGTTCAATTTTCATATGAAGATCTTAGAACTACAATTAAAACTATAGTTTACTACTCCACCAGAGGTCAGGAGCAGCATGACACACCCATCAGGGAACTTATGGCTATCTTGAATAGTGCAGTATCAAGCTGTAATTAGGTCTTTCAACATGCAATGGAGTTATGGACCACTTTGCAAGAGGACTCAAATTTGTAGAGATTTGGTACAGAGGTCAAAGAGGCATAGCAGAAAATCGACGAGATCAGGAAAAATGCACACATGTTGGAACCAATCCAACACTTCACGCACTTGTAGGAAATGAATGTGCTATAGGAATAGGTTGAGGAGTTGCAACACAAAGAATGAGTTTTGAAGGATCAAATTCAACCATGGACAGAGGAAGCAAGTGAAATTACTCTAGTTGTCCAAGGGAATTTAAAGACATTCCAGCAGACATAGAGGACCATGCGCCTCACAATGGAGGGGTCAACTACAAAGAAGTTGGTTGAAGAAGTGAAGCACGTCGCAGTACAAAGCATAGTGGACCTTGAAGTACTCAAGCTAGAGTTCAACAAACTCTGCCACAAAGTGGAGAAGCCAGCCCAATGAATTGAGGGTGAGTTAGCATATTTGTGTTGGGGACCTGTTGGGATAAGTTCCATATGGTAAATTTTTGACAGTTTTTGTAATAATTTTTGTAAAAGAATGTAAAGTCTTCGTGAATTAAGGAAGCAGACCACGAAGTTAATTAAGAGTCGATGGGGCATTAGTCTCTTGTATGGGTAGGTGATAGGTCGGTTTTGAGACTCACCCATGGGCTATGGGCCATGGTATTGTAAAGAAAAGACTATATATAGTTGAGTCATAGCGAGTCTAAGTATCAAACTTTTGATAGAGAATCATTGTAAGGGAAAGGTGATGAGGTGGGAAAATTTTATTTCCTGTCCTTAGGAAAAAGTGGAAGGCTCCTTCAGTTGAGTGTGTGGAGACCTTAGTAAGTCTACAGTTGAGTGACATGGCTCCTACAACTAAGTGCACATGGCAGAAAGAGTGTGTAACTGAATGCTAAATCTAATAAAGACTATTTTGGATCGAATCTATTGCATCTTTTCCTTTTTCTTATTCTTGTTTACGTTTATGCATCTTCACTCAATGATCTGATTTATATGACTTAATTATTTATTTTTGCATGAAAATGATAGATATGCAATGTTTATGCATGATAAGAGTAATGATCAGGTGCTCAGTATTTAGCTCAAAAATAAGAATTCTTAGAATCGCTTGAAACCTCAACAAATACGTCCATATCAGAAATACGATCCCAACACAAATCATTTCACTCAAAACAGAGTTCATATGAGGAAGATATTGCATTCTGTCCACTTTGCCAAATAGAGGAATTTTTGCGAAAAAGGAGTACAGTCACTATGCAATCAACAATCCATAATACTGGCGTGGCAGGTGACCAGGAAGGTCAACGAGAGGTCAATGACCTATCAGGTTTCTCTAAGTGGCACATTTCTCTTGGTTTGCAAGTTGGTGATTTCGTTTGTTTTGATTGGTCGGAGGTGGACCAATGAGGAGGGGACAAGTGGCAAGCCCAGAGGCCACTACGTGTGCCTCCCCAAAGGTCAAGATATCAAAGCATAGAGCAGAAAAATATTTGTTAGGTTGGTAGATTCAAACCCACGATCTTGCCCAAATAAACCACATGACATACTGTTCTACCACCATATTGTTTCTTAGCACATAACAGATCAAAATTGTATTCATGGTGTTAACTGTTGGCAGTTGGGGGGAGGAGGGAGCCACCCCATAGGCCATCCCCCTCCCATGTGACTAGTTATGTAAGAACTGGAGGCTACACAAACCTTAACTGCCAGATTAACGTTAGAAATTACCGCCCATGTGATCTCTACCACCAAGACTGCCAGGCTAACAGCTAACAGTTCATCCATTCAACGTGTCGAATTAAGTGCTAATCATGTTTAACGATAAGTAATCAAGTTTAACCATAATTAATATAGGTTTATCTCCTAATAAACTTCAGCTAAGATGGCGGCATTTTTGGTGGTCCCACAAAACTTGTTGGTAACTCGAGATTTAGTGGAGTTAACGAGAGTTCCTCTAGTTTTAGTGGAGTTTTACTTGGAGAAATTGTTTTGGTCATAACTTTTTCAAAATTCGACCAAATTGAGATTAGGGAAAGGTGTTCCTAGATGATTTTGAAGCTCTGAGAACATTGAATTAGGTTTCAAGAGAAGTAGAGAATTGTAAACAGCAAGTTTTCCATTATTGAGCTAATATAGAGGCCTAAGCCATGGAAGTTGGACCAAGGAGATATAGCCCAGGAGGGGTGAACTCCTTCATCAAAACATTGTGTTAAGTGTTCATTTTTATGGTTTGTTATACATTTTATTGTTGTTTTTTGACACTTTACTTTTATGTTATTTTTCTCTTGAACTTAACATAAAACTTGACAAATTTACTTGTTTTCATTCATAAACACCATAAGGAAACCTATGCACATGAAGAAAAATATAAGAATTTGTTTCTAATTCTGAAGTTGAAATTAGCGCAGCAAAACTAACATTCAACAACAGATCAAGTTGGTATCAGAGCAAAGGTTATTTGCTTGATTGCTTGAGTTTTGTGCAAGTAGGGTTTTAATGGTTGCAAATTTGTGATGCTTACAAGGTCAAAGTTGTAGAGAGGAGAAGAAAAACTATTGGTTGCAACTCTTGAGGTAATGTCGAGAAGAAAGAGAGCCACAAGGTCACAATCTCCACCCAAAGTTCCAATCCCAGCTGCACTTGAAACACCTCAACTTTTACCTTCAATTGAGATTGAGGAGGTATAAGAAATACTAGAAGCTGAGCTTGAATCCAAAGCCATCATTTCTAGAGTAGGAGAGACTAAATGTATTTCAGAAGATGAAGCATTCAATAGATATTTCTATGACTTAACTAACATGGTTAGAGTCCTCTATGAAAAGAGGAATACTAGAATGGCTGGAGAGAGTTCTAAGTCCCCATATGGAGAGGGAAGCTCAGGAGATAAAACATATGAGAATAAGGATTCAAAGGGTAGTGGAGGAAATCCTCCTCCATCTCCACCATGTTCATATATTCCTCATCATCTTCATCATCTCAAATAGCATCATCTTCCACTTCCACCACAAAAGCTGTTCATACTCATTAAAAAACCCTAAAGGAAAAGACTCCATTACTCAAATTGGACATTAATTTTGAATTTCCCGTGTACAATGGTGAGGTTAATGCAGAAAAGTTAGACAATTGGATTCGAAAATTGGAGGTTTATTGCAGAATTCAGAACCTTCAAGAAGATGACAAAAAAATCTAGTTGGCTTCATTGAGGCTAGAAGGAGTAGCACTATTTTGGTGGGAAGCAAACACTCAAGAGGAAATGCAAATTCATGGTAAGATATCCATTTCTTCGGTTGAATTTTTTTTTGCAATTAAAAGACAATTTTATCCTTTAGCCTATATGAAAAAATCCATTATGAGTTGGAATACTTTTAGGCAACTCAAGGGCCAAATAGTTCAAGACTATACCCAGGAGTTTAGAAAGAGGTATTCGTTGTTAGGAGTAAACTTGAATTCCCAAGATACTCTGTTGAAATATATTGGGGGTTTACATTCCTATTTAAAACATATTATGCTTATGTTCAATCCAAGCAACTTAGATGAGGTATGTGTGAAATCCACGCACCTTGAAGCAATAGGAAAGAACATTCAGGAAGAGGGTAGTAAGAAGAAGCCATTCAAGGGTAAGGAGAAAGAGAAGGGTGGAAAATTGAATGGAAAGAAGAATTCAAGCGTGAAGAAAGAAGGGGAGAAAACTATATGCCAACAATGTTCCAAAGTGGGGCATGATGAAACCCACTGATGGAAGTTACATCCTGAACTAAGGCCTAAAAAACCAAACAATAAGGGAAAACAAAAGACGACAACTACCACACAAAATGATCTTGGATCATATTCTGGTGATGAGACCAAGATTTCAGCCATGGTAACAAAAGGAAAGAAGCTATTTCAAGCATGAGTTCCTCACATAGTCACAACAACACTCCAATTGAAGAATCAAGGATAGAGTTGTTCCATGTAAGGGTAATTTCAAATCATACAAATATTGATGTGTTATTTGATAGTGGGTCACAATCTAACTTAATTTCAGAAGACTTGGTCAAAAATCTTAACCTTGAAACTGTACCTCATCACAAGCCATATCCCTAGGGTTGGATAGTCAATAATGCAAATTTACAAGTTACAAGGAAATGCTTATTCAAGTTTGCCATTACTGAAAAATTCATTGATGAAGTTGAGTTAGATGTAGTTCCACTTGACATTTCAGGAATCATTTTGGGAAGTCCTTATTTGTATGGTAGGAAAGCAGTATTTTATTTCCATGAGAACAAATACCAATTACTCAAGGATGGAGTGGAGTACATTGTGAGAGCCCATCGCAAAAATGTTAAACATTTCTTTGGTTAATGCAGGGTAGATGAAGAGACTAGTAAATGCAAGTAAAACTTTTGTGCTTCTCATGATCAAGAAAAAGAATGATATTGATTATGAAATTTTGATGGTTGTGATGATAAATTAAAATCTGATTTGTTTGATGGGGTAAGAAAGAATGGTGAGATGTTTCAGGAACCAAATGGGTTACCTCCAAAGAGGGGAATTGAACATGAGATACAGCTGCAACAAGATGTTCCACTTCCAAATATTGGCATGTATCACATGTCGATCATGGAAAGCATGGAAATCAAGAAGAAAATTCAATATTTGCTGAAAAAAGGTATCATACACCCATCTACTTCACCATGTGGTTCACCCATTGTCTTACTACCAAAGAAGGACAGGACTTGGTGTATGTGTGTGGATTTCTATGCACTGAAGAAAATAATGGTAAAGAATCATTATCCACTCCCAAAAATTGATAATTTTCTTGATGAATTGAGGTATGCCAAGTATTTCACTAAGTTAGACTTACAAAGTGGTTATCATAAAGTTATAATAGCTGAAGAGGACATTTGGAAAACCGCATTTAAAACTAAACAAGGATTGTTTGAGTGGCTTGTTAAGCCTTTTAGTCTTACAAATGCTCTAGCTACTTTCATGAGAGTTATGAATGATATATTGAGACCATTTCTAGATGACTTTGTCATTGTTTACTTAGATAATATTCTCATATTCAACAAATCTAGAGATGAACATGTCATGCATGTGAACAAAGTACTTGTTGTCTTGAGAAAAGAACAGTGGTTTTTAAAGATGTCAACATGTGAATTTGGCAAGACTTCTTTAGTGCATTTCGAACACATTTTTGGAGGAGGTGAGATGAAGATAGACCCCTCTAAGGTTGAGGTCATTCAGAATTGGCCCAAGCCCAATATAGTTATAGAGGTAAGAAGCTTTCTTGGGACAACACAATATTGGAGGTAATTTATTGTTAATTTTTCTTCCATTGCAGCTCCATTACATGCATTGAGTAGTGTCAAGAAAGTCTTCCATTGGGGAGATGTACACCAGAAATAATTTGATGCTTTAAAGCAAAAGATCAGTTCTACACCAATATTGGCTCATCCGGATCTTAGACAACCATTTAAGATTCAAATGAATGCTAGTGATTACACCATGGGAGTAGTTCTTATGCAACATGGTAAGCCCATTTCATTTCATTCTGAAATTTTTAATGTTGCTGTGACTAAATATCCTACTTATGACAAAGAACTTTACGCATTGGTACAAAGTGTTAAGAAATGGAAACACTACTTGATGGGAAAGGAGACCATTATTCATACCAACCATCAACCATTGTAGTAGTTATAGTCACAGTCAAAGTTGCAACAATCATGACACTTCGTATGGATGGGTTTTCTAAAAACAGTTTCATTTGGTTATCAAGTACAAAAGGGGAATCTACAATGAGGTAGCTGATATGCTTTCTAGGTCTATTGTAAATTCATCTATTATACTCAAGCAAAATTCTATTTTACACTAAAGTTACATTGATAAATATGCTTATGATAATGACTTTCAAGATTTGTATGCAAGCTTGAGGCAAGGAAACCAAATTGAAGAGTTAGATTACCATGTACATGATAGTTTGTTGTATCACTTGGGCAAGTTATGTATTCCACAGGGATAAAGAAATAGTATCTTAAGGGAGGCACACACTTCATTGATTGCTGGACACTTTGGTGTAGGCAAAACAGTAGTGAATCTCCAAAGGTAATATTATTCACCACACATGTTTGATAATGTATCTCATTTCATTAGAGGATTTTGTTTGTGTGCAACAAGTAAGCCTAGCAATAGGAAACTATGATTGTACACTCCACTTTTGGTACCTTCACGTCCATGGGAGAGTATCTCAATGGATTTCGTAGGAGGTCTTCCAATGTTAAGGAAAGGTCATGATTACCTGTATGTAGTTGGGGACAAGTTTAGAAAGATATGTATTCTAATGCCATGTAAAAAGAAAATTATAATTGAACAAACAACTCATATTTTCTTTCAAAATATTTGGGTTCATTTTGGTCTTCCTACTTCCATTATAAGTGATCGAGATTCTCAATTTGTTGGGAATTTTTGGTCAAATTTGTGGGACATGATGGACACTAAGTTGAAGAAGAGTACAACCTTTCATCCACAAACAAATGGACAAACTGATATGGTCAATAGGACAGTCATTCATCTTCTTAGAGGATATTGCAGCAAACATCCCAAGTTGTGGGATGAATAGTTGCATTACCTACAACATGCACACAACAGGGAAAAGCATTCTTTTACAAACACATCACCATTTGAGGCATGTTTTAGGTACTTTCCAATATCTCCATTGGACTTCATCTTTGAGAAAGATGTCACCATCGATGGTCATAGTGATATCGATAAGGCAAGGAATTTCATTAAGAAAATTCAGTTGATACATCACACAGTGCAAGAACAACTGGAAAAGAGTGAGAGCAACTACAAGGCAAGGCATCATAAACACTGTGTCGATCATAAATTTCACGTTGGAGATGAAGTTTGGTTATATATTAGCAAAGACAGACTTCGAGGGGAAGGTAAAAAGCTTAACCCAATCCATTATGGTCCTTTTAAAATTATGGAAAAGATTGGTAACAATGCATTTAAGCTAGATTTGCCTCCTTATATGCAAGTATACTATGTTGTTAATGTTGAGAATTTGAGATTGTTTGAGCCTCCTTTGGTTGATGATCAACGAGAGCATTTTCAGTTGCCATCAATAGATGATTTCTTTCCAGAATATCTTGATGAACTTCAGCAAGATCTCATACTTGATAGAAGAACCAGAACTTCGAAGAGAAGGAATTTCGAATGCCTTCGAGTGGGACTCAAGGGAAAAAAACCTTCTAAGGCCAAATGGTTGCATATTGAGAAGGTGAGGGAGTTGTACCCTCATCTATTGAACAATTGATAGTATCTTTTGGGGTCCAAAAGGCCTTAAATGGGGAGGAATGATCAGGTGCTCAGTGTTTAGCTCAAAACTCAAAGTTCTCATAATCACTAAAAACATGAACTAATGTGTCTCTCTCAGTGGTACGATCCCAACACAACTCGTTTCACACAAAATAGAGTTTGTATGAGGAAGATATCGTGTTTGATCCACTTTGCCAAACAGAGGAATTTTTGCAAAAAAATGGTACAGTCACTGCACAATCAGCAATCTGTACTATTGACGTGGTAGGTGACTGGGTAGGTCAATAGCTTATTAGGTTTTTCCAAGTGACACATTTCTATTGGTTTGCAAGTTAGTGATATTGGTTCATTTTGATTGGTCAGAGGTGGACCAATGAGGAGTGGGCAAATGGCAAGCCCAGAGGCCGCCGCGGGTCCCACCCCAAAGGTCGAGCTATTAGCATTTAGTGGAGAAAAATATTGGGCAGGTTGGTGGAGCCGAACCTACGACCTCACCCGTTTAAACCACATGACATACCATTCTATCACCATGTTGTTTCCTTACATATAATAGATCAGAGTTGTATTCATGGTGTTGACCGTTGGCAGTTGGGGGCAGGAGGGAGCCAGCTTGCAGGCTAGCCCCCTCCTAAGTGACCAGTTACATAGGAACTAGAGGCTACAAAAACTTTAACCACTAGATTAACATTGGCAATTACTGCCCATGTGACTTCTTCCACCAAGACTGCCAGGCTAATGGCTAACAGTTTATCCATTTAACACGACGGATTAAGCACTAATCCCATTTAACGATAATTAATCTAGTTTAGCCATAATTTATATAGGTTCATCTGCTAATAAACTGCAGTTAAGCTGGTGGCATTTTCGGCAGTCCCCCCAAATTTGGTGGTAACTCCAAATTTAGTGGAGTTAATTGGAGTTCCTCTAGTTTTAGTGGAGTTTTACTCGGAGAAACTATTTTGGTCATAACTTTTGCAAAATTCAACCAAATTGAGATCAGGAAAAGGTGTTACTAGATGATTTTTATGTTTTGAGAAAATTAAAGTAGGTTTCAGGAACATTAGAGTATTTTAAACAACACTTTTTCCATTATTGAGCTAATATAAAGGCCCAAACCATGAAAGCTAGACCAAGGAGATGTAGCCTAGGAGGGGTGAACGCCTTCATCGAAACATTGTGTTAAGTGTTCATTTTAGTGGTTTGTTGTACATTTCATTGTTCTTGTTTATAACTTTACTTTTATGCTATTTTTCTCATGAACTTAACATAAAACTTGACAAATTTACCTGTTTTCATTCACAAACACCATAAGGAAACCTATGCACATGAAGCAAAAGATAAGCATTTGATTTTAATTATGAAGTTGAAATTAGCACAAAAAAACTAACATTCAACAAAAAATCAAGTAATTAACTACCTGCATGAAGTATTAGATAAATCTATAGGAATTAACTGATCAGAAAGTGTAGGTCTGCGTGAAGGTGGACCTAAGGTATAAAGGCTGCAGAATACCAAGTTTATTGCAAAAGTAGTAAATCTATCTCTTTTATGTTTGTTAAGTACAATCGAATACATTTGTGAACATATGAAGGTCGTTTAAATATAATTGCAGTAGTCGACAGTCAGAAGTAATATATTTGTGCAAATGTAGATCTAAGCTATAGGTCCCTGGGAAAACCATCACACAGGCCTCTAGATGTAGAAGCCTAGTTCTAGCATCCCCCAACACTGCTTTGGGTGCTACTACAGCTTGTGCTATGCAGGTTCTTGCCAAAAGGGCCAATAGTTAGGGTTTTGTTGGTTGGTGCAAATAACTTTGAACCTGGGTCAGCCCCCCTTAAGCCAATAATGGCCTACTTCTTTATGAAAATAGCAAGAATTAGAGATGATAGTTTTTCCATTGATGAAATTGTTCTAGACAAAGAACTCGTGATCACTACTCTATAAGGAATTCCACCTACTTGGGGTGCATTTGCTGCAAGCCATCACAGTTGGAAGGAAGCTCCTACTTTTGAAGAGCTATGGACTTCTTGCAGTCAAGAAGAATTAAGGATCACACTATTTTCCAATCCTAAAGAAGATTCAAATGCTTACCCTGCTCATCACAAAGAAAAGAAATCGAAAGGACCAAGAAAGAAAGTAGACATGTCCAAAGTAGAATGTTATCAATGTCATAAGAAGGGTCACTACAAGATTGATTGTCTTGAAAATCAAAGAAATAAAAGAAAAGAAAGAGATAATTCTAACGTTGTTGAAGAAGAGGATCCGAAGAAATCCAAACCCAAAGAATCTGACATAAGGGGCTTACACTACTAAGTCCTTTGATTTTATTCTTAGATATCCTATTTTTTATTTTTTATGTTTAAAATTTTTAGGTTTTTAACATGTTTTTGGAAAATATGTTCTCTTTTGTTTTTATAAGTTTATAGTAATCCCCCAATATTTGGAGGGAGCCCCCAACATCTCCCAAAGGTAAGCATCTCATTTTCTTTCATTTTTTCGGTTCATGTACTTATTTAAGTTTTGCTTATATTAAATAATAATCACCACTCTCCCTCTATTGTCTTGATTAGGGAAACATATGTTATATCCTCAAGGAGTATGAAAGAGAGCCTCCCAAGACAAGGTTTGTCAAGGAACAAAGGTATGCCTTAAACTACAAAACATTGATATCTTTATAATAAATGTTTATTCATTTGACAATCTATTACTAACATTTTTATGTCTAGCTATATTGAATCATAATGATTCTTATTTTGGGTGATTCATCATGTGATAAATCTACCCCCTCATATTCTTAACTGATTTGATAGAACCCTAGATAAGTTCTCTAGAAAACCCTAACCTAAGGGTATCTTAATGTTAATGTCTGAAGCCCTAAAACTACTTAGGGTTATTGAAAAATGTTACTTGAAGTTTTTGTTGCTTGGGGTTTTGGTATGATTATGGAAACCCTGACTTGTTATGATTGAATGATAATGCTTAAAATAACGAACCTTTGAAGTATTGGTGATTTAGGGGTTGCTAAGTTCTTATATTGAATCCCTAGCTCATCAGGGTTTGGAGGAATGTGTAAGAAAGACCCTTATAATGTCTTACAAATTATTTCCTTGGAATCTGATGCAGAAGCATGAAGCTTGAAGACAAAAGACTTCGATTTTATTCCAAAAATACAAAAAAAAATTACAAGCAAAGGAGTGGGATCCTTTAGCTGTCACTTTACAAAGCTTTATAGATATGATTTAGACTAGAATTTAGGGGTTTGGATTACCTTGTAATAAATTCAAGTAGTTAGGCTTAGTTGAGATTCTCGAGGAGAATATCATGCAGATTAGATAGGATTAGGTAGTTTCCATCCTTTAGTTTAGGATCTGGTTGCTGTATGTAAAAGTATTTATGTAAGTTCTGAATGAATGTAAAGGGATTTGGCTGTGGAAGATTAGACTGTAAAAATTCATAATCTCTCTGTGTTTTAGTGTATTTTGTGCACGAATGGTCAATCCCAAAGGTTTGAATTTCCTTCAAAATCTATTTGAATGTCGTTGATTTCTAGTTTGGCCTATCGAATTAGAGTTCTGTAGGATCTTGTGTTATCGTGTTTAAATCCTCATTCACTCTGTATTAGGATAAATCGAATGTATTTCAAACCATAGAGCTTTAGTTAGCAATATTCTGGATTCAATACATAAGAAATAAACTTGTCGGAAGAGCTAAAATCATAGCAGAATGAGAAAAGTCTAACAAATTCATGCTAAATCGAAAAGAAGAGCAAAAGTCATCTAATCAATAGATCGATAGATCTACAGTCATTGCGTGGGTTAAAAGCCTAAAGGTTAATACAAAACTAGACGTGATATTTTTAATATCTCAGTTAACCTAGGTCATCCAATTAAAGGAGCTAGATCCGATGGATATCGTGTGGAAAAATGCACGTACATTAATTTCATTTTCACACCCGATGAGTTATCAAATGTGATTTGTTCCAGTTGAATTTCGGTCAATCAGATCCATTCATTGTGAAGGATACAATCCAATGGTGATCATGTGGTAAAGGTGCATGCAAGTTATTTCAAAGTTCAGACCCAAGAAGTTATAAATTGCAATTTTATTTCTTTCGGTTTCGCATGTTGTTTTGGGTTTTGGCCATATTTCGGGTAATTTAATAGTTCTGCTGTTTTGAGTAGAATAGCTACATTTAGTGGTGGATGACTGACATTCCAAGGGAGATCCGAGAAGAACTTCCACCTAAATTAGAAACGATAGTCACTCGTTTTGAACGGTTATCCCTTACACCTACAATCACCCCACCATTAGTGGTATCAAAGCAACCTATTGACATTGATCAAGATCTCCAAGATCAAAGAAAGAAATCCAACATGGCTTTTAGAGTTAGAGGAAGACATGGTGGTGGTCAAACAAGAGGAAGACCAGTTTGCAAATGCTGAAGTGTTGGAAGCTATGCAACAGATGCAAGCTAGATTGGAAGCAGTAGAAATGGGAAGAGATGCAGATGTTGGAGATGTCAGTGAGCCTGAAGTTGAAGCTGCAGAAGAAGAGGAACCTGTAGATGTTACTCCTGAAATGAGATTATTTAGGTCAGTGTTGAGATGCACATCTAAACCCAAACTTGAGGTTTCAGTCTACACAGTAGGTATACATCCTGAGGAGTTGATATATTGGATTAATGACATGGAGAAATTCTTTGATTATGAAGAAACAGAAGAAGGAAAGAGAGTGAAATTTGTTGTTAGAAAATTGAAAGGACATGCAGCGCTTTGGTGGGATGGAGTGCAGGTAGAAAGAAGGAGACTTGGTAAGCAACCAATTAAAAATTGGAATAGGATGGTGGCAAAGTTGAGAAGCAAGTTTTGGCCAAATGATTATCAACAGACATTATTTGGACAGATGCAAAACCTTAGATAGAGGTCTATGATAGTAAAAGAATACACAGAGGAATTGTACAAAGTGAGCATAAGAGCTGGAAAAATTCAAGATATAGATGAGAAGGTTGCAAGATGTGTAAATGGTCTCAAAATGGAGATTCAAGCTGAGATAAGTGTGTTGTCTCCTAAAACAGTAGAAGAAGCTTATCAGATGGTATTGAAGGCTGAAGAAAAACTCATGAGGAAGCAATCTCCCATAAATAGAGGTACTTTCCGAGGAAGGGGAAGTCAAGGTGGTAGAGGAAAGTCTACAACACCTAGATATGGAGCTAGCAACAACTAAAGTCATCATACACCCATAGGAGGTGATGCAAGTGGCAGAGGGAGTTTTTTACAGAGGAAGAGGAGGTAGAGGCAGAGGAAGAGAAATCAAATGTTACAGATGTAACAAGCTAGGACACAGAGCCTATGGGTGCCCAGAAAATGTAGGAACAAATCAGAGAAATGCAATTGTTGCTCAGACTGAAGAAGAAGCAGAAAAGGTGCCAGAAGAAGAAAATGTACGAGAGAGGGGAAACTTTGGTAGTTAAAAAAGTTTTGGTAAAGCCAACAAAGGAAGTTATTGAACCAGCATAGAGGAAGACTTTGTTCAGCACTGTGTGCAAGGTTCAAGGAAAAGGTTGCCAAATGATAATTGATAGTGGTATCATTGATAATTTGGTCTCTACAGAAGTGGTTGATAAGTTGAAATTGAAGAGCAAGAAACATCCAACACCTTACAAGGTGTCATGGCTTCAAAAAGGACATCAATTTTTAGTAAATGAACAGTGTGAAGTGGAGTTGCAGTTGGGGAAATACAAAGACAAAATTATGTGTGATGTGATGCTTATGGATGTGTGTCACATATTGCTGGGAAGACCTTGGCAGTATGACAAAGGAGCTATGCATGATGGGAAAAGGAACACATACAAATTTGGTAAAGATGGTGTCAACCATACATTGTTACCTATGGAAGAAGAGGATGCATCAAGAAAGTTTGATCCAAAGACGTTGTTGCTGAGTGGAAAAGAATACTTGCAACAGATTGAAGAGGATGAGGTAAATTTTGCATTGATTTGCAAACCCAACGTAATAATTACTTCCACTAAGATTTTTGAATTTCCAATTGAAATTCAAGAGATGCTGGACAATTATTGTGATATCGTTATAGATGATTTGCCCAATGAGTTACCACTCATTAGAAAAATTAGTCATCATATAGATTTGATCCCAGGGGCAAACCTACCAAATAAAGTAGCTTACAGGATGACTCCCACAGAAAATGAAAAAATCAAAAACCAGGTACAGGAACTGTTAGATAAAGGACTGGTCAGAGAGATTTTGAGTCCTTGTGTAGTGCCAACAGTGTTGAGTCCAAAGAAAGATGAAGGCTAGAGAATGTGCACTGATTCAAGAGCAATCAACAAGATAATAATCAGGTATAGATTTCCTTTATCTAGAATTGAAGATTTGATGGATTTTTTGATTGGAGCAAGATATTTTACAAAATTGGATTTAAAAATTGGGTATCATCAAATAAGAAATAGAGAGGGAGATGAGTGAAGAACTACTTTTAAAACAAATGAAGGATTGTATGAATTGATGGTAATGCCTTTTGGGTTATCAAATGCTCCTGGTACATTTATGAGGCTTATGAATGAAGTTCTGAAAGAAATTATTGGTAAATTTGTAATAGTATATTTGGATGTGATCTAGGTGGATGTTGGTGGCCACCCACATATCCCATTTGGACCCCCACTACTATCTCTTTTAGTTTTTTAGTTTCCGTAATTGTAGCACAATTTACTATTTTTAGCAGTTTTTCGAGTCCTAAACTTCCCGAGCTATTTCTAGGCCCTAAATGACGTTGTTTGGGAAATCTGGGAGCAACATGGGTCCATGGACCGATGTTGCTCTTCCCAAAGTTGTAGTGCTCAGATAGATCTTTCTAACAAGCTATTGTATGCGTAAAATAAGGGTCGGGTGCCAAAGTTACGACCCCGGGAAGTTGATGTACTAACTTACCCAAAACGGGGCCCACAATTTGGTGTTTCATCTTCTAGGGTTAGGTTTTGGGATCTGAAGGGTTTTCCATTGTTTCTCGACAATAAATAGGCCTTCGAGCCTCATTATAACATAGTTCAGAGGCATGTAGCTACCACATCTCTTGTCAGAGATACGATGTCATCACCCTAGCTCATATATTTCCATTTCTGTTTGTAAGCATATTTCAGTATTTTACATTAATGAAATGAAGTATTATTTCTAATGCATCTCTGTGTTTATGGTTATCTCTATAATCTGTTGTGATCCTATTTAAATCTGGATCAGTGGTATCAGTGGAGTCTGCTTTTTCTTTGTTTTTCTTTGCATGTCCCCAACGAGGTCGAGATATAAGGAGTTAGGGCTTGAACTGGTCAAACCTTTGCAAGACCAGCCTCAAAAATCCAAACGACCTCCCATGGCGGATGAAAAGAAAGATGAGGGGGCAGGAGATCCTATCAAAATCTTGCTTGAAGAAGCCCTTGAGTAGCAAAGGAATGGGATGATGGATAGCTTTGCGCATATCCTTCAGTGGCTACCTAGAGGTGATGCATCGACTTCCAACAACTACTCTGGAAATGCCACACCGTTTAAGGTACAAGTTAATTTTGAAATCCCCATCTTCAAGGGTCAAATAGATGTAGATGCCATAGATAAATGGTTAAATCTGCTAGATGGCTATTTTTCTATTCATGAATTTTCGAGTCGAGAAAATATTATTTTTGCTCTTCTCAAAGCAGCCCTTCACGTCAAGGATTGGTGGGAAACCTACTATGAGTAGAAGAATGAAAGTACGGGCTCACTATTTTCAGCTGCACCCACTTGGGATTCATTCCGGGATGTCGTCGAGGAGCAGTACTACCCTGTCAAAATATATGAGGAAAAATACATCAAATGGACCACACTGTGGCAAGGAAGGGACCAAGGTGTGCGAAAGTTCATAAACATTTTTCATACGCTTCGCACAAAGTTGGGTACCAAGGACTCTGAGCTGCATTTGGTACTCAAATATTGTGGTTTTCTACACAGATACATCTAGGAAGAGATGGAGTTCCTGAACATCTCCTCGATCAGCACGGCATTGATCCAGGTGGATATTGGTGGCCACCCGCTAATTCCACTTGGATCCCCTCTAGTGCTTCTTTCATTTTTTTCAGTTTCCTTAATTATAGCACAATTTACTATTTTTAGTAGTTTTTCGGGTCCTAAACTTCTGGAGCCGTTTTGAGGCCCCGCGATTTTTCTGTCTAAAAATCATCTTTTCCGTTGTATTCCTCGGAGAGATCTTTCCAACGGGCTATCATGCGCATCAAACGGAGATAATACGACCAATTCGCGACCCCGGGAAGTTGATGTACCAACTTACCCAAAACCGGGGCCCACAATTTGGCGTTTCATCTTCTAGGGTCAGGTTTTGAAATGTGAAGGGTTTTCCATTGTTTCTCAACAATAAATAGGCCTTCGAGCCTCATTTTAACACAGTTCAGAGGCATGTAGCCACACATCTCTTCTCAGAGATAAGCTGCCATCGCCCTAGCTGGTTTATTTCCATTTCTGGTTTTAAGCATATTTCAGTATTTTCCATTAATGAAATGAAGTATTATTTCCGCTGCATCTTTGTGTATATGGTTATCTCTGTAATTTGTTGCGTTCCTGTTTAAGTCTGGATTAGGCGTACCAATACACTATCAAAACCAAGAAAAATTTCAAACAGAAGAAGCGAGACTTTGGATCTACAAATCTAAAGACCAAAGGAGAAAGCCAAGGCGAGCTGACCCAAGACAACCTGTTGAAGCCGCAAGAAAAGAAAAACACCACAAAGTCAAAGAAAGACACAGGAAAGTGGTGTGAGTTCCACAAGAGTACCACTCATAACACAAGTGAGTGTCGGACCAAGCAATCGATGATGGCAAAGTTGAAGGCTTCATAATCAGATGCATGTTCCGACCCTGAGCTAGAACCCAACAAGGGGAATGGTAAAGGGAAGCAGATCATTGATGTGGAGCCCAGCGCCACTATTGCCACTGCCAAGATCTAGAAGAATGAGCCTGAAGATCCAGAGGAGGGGGAACATTTTTTCCACTCACAGATGTGGGTGAAGGGTTCGCCGCTACAATTCATTGTCGACAGTGGTAGCCAAAAGAACCTCATTTCAGCAGAGGTCGTGAAGCGGTTGGGCCTACCGACTACACCACACCCACAGTCGTACAGTATTGGGTGGCTTCATCAAGGATGAGATCTCAAAGTTTTCCAGCAGTGTTGCCTTCCCTATAGCATCAAGCCCTTCACAGACGTGGTATTGTATGATGTTACACCTCTGGATGTTTGTGATGTATTATTAGGCCAGCCATACTTATGGAGGTGACATGCTTTGTATGAGTCAAGGCCTCACGCTGTCATTATTTCTTTAGATAAATCATTATACAGGATACCAAAGGTAGCCCCACCTACTGCCACCTCTTTGATCTCTACTAAGAAAGGCAGCAAGCTCATCTCCCAGATTAGGAAACTCATTTTTCTGTCTGATTCACTCCCAAAGTAAGGGGAAGATCATCACCACATCCATGACCCCCGCGAAGGGTTCCTCCACGCAACAGCAACAGTAAAGGAATACGGTCATGACAGAACATAGGAACAACTTCTCCTCACCCACAGGGGTATCACACAAGGTTCAAGTGAGCAAAAAAGTTTGGTTGCATCTACAGAAAGAACGCCTTACAAGAGTTGCCCATCAGAAGCTCCGACCACGCTGACATGGTCATTACACCATTACTGAGGTTGTGGGAAATAATGCTTTGGAGTACAACATTCCTCCATTCCTTCACCTGCAACAAGTGTTCAGTGTGTACCACCCTCGACCATGCTTCCCACCATTATTGGACACATCCGACATTGCAGAATAGCTCACCAGGGACCAAGTTCAGTAGATGGAAGAACTCAATGCAATGGGGACCATTGCTTCCTAAGGGGGGAGGAATTATCCAGGTGGATGTTGGTGGCCACCCACCTATCCCATTTGGACCCCCACGACTATCTCTTTCATTTTTTGAGTTTCCATAATTGTAGCACAATTTACTATTTTTAGCAGTTTTTCAGGACCTGATCTTCTGGAGCCATTTTGAGGTCCTAAACGGCATTTTTTGGGAAATCTGGGAGCAACATGGATCAATGGACCAATGATTCTCTTCTCAAAGTTATAGTGCTCAGATAGATCTTTCTAACGAGCTATTGTACACATTGAACGAGGATCAGGTGCCAAAGTTACAACCTTGGGAAGTTGATGTACCAACTTACCCAAAACGAGGCACACAATTTGGTGTTTCATCTTCAAGGGTTAGGTTTTGGGATGTGAAGGGTTTCCCATTGTTTCTCAACAATAAATAGGCCTTTGAACCTCATTGTAACACAGTTCAAAGGCATGTAGTCGCCACATCTCTTCTCAGAGATACACTACCATCGCCCTAGCTGGTCTATTTCCATTTCTGTTTGTAAGCATATTTCAGTGTTTTACATTAATGAAATGAAGTATTGTTTCACTGCATCTCTGTGTTTATGGTTATCTCTGCAATTTGTTGCGTTCTTGTTTAAATCCGAATTAGGATGATATATTAGTTTATAGCAGATCTAAAGAGGAACATGTGAGACATATGAATTATGTCTTACAGAGGCTACAATAAGAAAAGTTACTATTAAATCTAAAGAAATGTTCATTCATGAAGGAAGAGTTGGTATATTTGGGCTTTGTTGTTTCTGTTGATGGGTTAAAGATGGATCCAGAGAAGATCAAGGCAATCATAGAGTGCCCTTCACCAAAAAGTGTTTTTGAGGTAAGAAGTTTTCATGGTCTTGCTAGCTTTTATAGGAAATTCATAAGGAATTTTAGTAAGATCAATGCTTCTATTATTGACACTATAAAGAAGGATAAACAACCATTTAAATGGACTACTGAAGCAGAAAATAGATTTCAGTTGTTGAAAAGGAAGATCACTGAGAAACCTATTTTAATTTTGCTTGATTTTAACAAACCTTTCCAAGTGAAATGTGATGCAAGTAGAGAAGCTATTGGAGCTATTTTAGGTCAGGAGGACAGAACTGTAGCTTATTTCAGTGAAAAATTGAATGAATCAAAGAAGAAATATTCTTCTTATGATAAGTATTTTTATGCAGTTGTACATTCATTGAAGAAGTGAAGACATTACTTGATATCTAAGGAGTTCATACTTTATTCAGACAACCATGCATTGCAGTAAATTATACAACAGCCAAAGCTTAGTCAGAAACATGCAAAATGGGTAGAATATCTTCAAAGTTTTAATTTTGTATTGAAGCATATAAATGGCCAATCAAACAAGGTAGCAAATGCCTTAAGCAGAAAAAGCATTTTAGTTTAGGAAAATCAAATTCAAGTGTTGGGTTTTGATTTTCTTAAGGAATTATATGAGAAATATTTAGACTTTAAAGAGCCACTTGAAGCTTGTAAAAATCCTATTTTGTTCTATAGAAGTAAGTGGCTGGATTTTTTCTTGCAAGAAGGGTTGTTAAAAGAAATTAGCTATGCATACCAAATTCTTCTATGAGAGAAAATTTAATCAAGGAGAAACATAGTGGTGGACTTAGAGGACATTTTGGTGCAGACAAGACTTATGAGCAGTTGAATAGGTTTTATTTCTGGCCGAAGATGAGATCTAAAGTGGAGAAGTATGTGAAAAATTGTAAAGTCTGTCAATATGCAAATGGAAGAAGCCAAAACACAGGTTTGTGTGTTCCATACCTATTCTAGATAAACCTTGGGATATGGTAAGTATGGATTTTGTTTTGGTTTTACCAAAAATACAAAGGGGAAATGATTCAATTTATTTTGCAGTTGATAGATTTTCTAAAATGGCACATTTTATTCCATGTTATAAAACCAGTGATGCTACTCACATTGCTAATCTATTTTTCAAAGAGATTGTAAGGTTGCATGGGTTACCTAAGAGAATTATTTCAGATAGGGACACCAAATTTGTTGGTCATTTTGGAGGACCTTGTGGAAGAAAATTGGTACTAAACTGAGTTTCAGTTCGGCTTGTCATCCTCAAACTGATGGGCAGACTAAAGTTGTAAATAGAAGCTTGGGTAATCTTCTGAGAAGTCTTGCAGGTGAACATCCAAAGTAGTGGGATCAAGTTTTGGCATAGGCTGAATATGCTTATAATGATTCTCATAATAGGAGTATAGGGTAGATTCCATTTCATATAGTTTATGGAATGCACCTAAGAGGAGTGTCTAAATTAAGAGACTTGGGTAAATCTGAAATGAGAAGTGGAAAAGGAGAAGATTTTGCTTCATAGATTCAAGCAATACATGAACAGGTAAAACAATAGTTACAGGACAGCAACATAAAGTACAAGAGAAGAGAAGATTGGAAGAAGAGGGAAGTTAATTTTGAGGTTGGAGATTTGGTTTTGGCACACTTGAGGAAAGAAATATTTCCAAAGAGGGAGTATAACAAGTTAAAACTTAAGAAAATTGGACCATGTAGGGTCTTGAGGAAATTTTCTGCAAATGCATATGAAATTGAATTACCCCCTGATATTGGAACATCTCCAATTTTCAATGTTGTTGATTTGTACATGTATGAAAGTGGAAATGCAGAAGATACAACAGAAGACAAGGAAGAACAGGAAGTTGACTGGGTAAAACAGTTACCTACAGCAAAGGCATTGTAGCCAGAGAAGATCGTGAATAAGGGAGTGTTTAAAAGGACAAGGGGATAGGAGTATTTTCAATATTTAGTTAAATGGAAGGATCATCCAATTGCTGATGCTACCTGGGTGATAGAAGACATGTTACAGAAGTTGGGAAGTTTTGTAGAAGATTTCATGGATACAAGCCCATGAAGAATTTTTTCCTCAGGAATCTAATGTAGGAGCATGAGGCTTAAAGACAAAAGACTTCGATTTTATTCCAAAAATACAAAAAAAGTTTCCAAGAAAAGGAGTGGGATCCTTTAGCTCTCACTTTACAAAGCTTTATAGATAGGATTTAGTCTATAATTTAGGGGTTTGGATTACCTTGTAATAAATTCAAGTAGTTAGGCTTAGTTGAGATTCTCGAGGAGAATATCATGCAGATTAGATAGGATTAGCCAGTTTCGATCCTTTAGTTTAGGATCTGGTTGTTGTTTGTACAAGTATTTATGTAAGTTCTGAATGAATGTAAAGGGATTTGGCTCTGGAAGATTAGACTGTAAAAATTCGTAATATCTCTATGTTTCAGTGTATTTTGTGCACAAATGGTCAATCCCAGAGGTTTGAATTTCCTTTGAAATCTCTTTGAATGTCGTTGATTTCTAGTTTGGCCTGTCGAATTAGAGTTCTATAGAATCTTGTCTTATCGCGTTTAAATCCTCATTCACTTTGTACTAGGATAAATCGAATGTATTTTGAACCACAGAGATTTATTTAGTGATATTATAGATTCAATAGATAAGAACTAAACTTGGCAGAAGCACTAAAATCATAGCAAAATGAGAAAAGTCTGACAAATTCACGCTAAATCCAAAAGAAGAGCAAAAGTCGTCCGATCAATAGATTGATAGATCTATAGTCATCGTGTGGGTTAAAAGCCTGAAGGTTAATCCAAAACCAAACACGATATGTTATTAAACTGGATTAATAGCTCAGTTAACGTGGGCCATCCAATTAAAGGAGACAGATCCGATGGATATCGCGCGGAAAAATGCATGTACGTTAATTTCATTTTTGAACCTGATGAGTTATCAACTATGATTTATGCCAGTTGAAGTATAGTCAATCAGATCCGTTCGTTGTGAAGGGCGTGATACGATGTTGATTGCATGGTAAAGGTGTGCACGAGTTATTTCAAAGTTTGGACCTGAGAAGTTATAAAATGCAATTTGTTCTGCATGTTGTTTTGGGTTTTGGCCATATTTTGGGTAGTTTAACAGTTTTGTTGTTCTGAGAAGAATAGCGACATTTAGTGGCGGATGATTGAAACTCAAAGGGAGATCCGAGAAGAACTTCCACCTGAATTAGAAATGATAGTCACTCGTTTTGAACAGTGATCCCTTACAACTACAATCACCCCACCAGAATCTGTGTGTTTTCCTAATCAAACCCTATTCTAATCAAGTTTGTTATTAAATTTTTTAAAGGTGGTTTTGACTAACATGTGATATGAATGCATATGCATGATGATGAAGTCCTAGATTTATGATTAGACTAGTTTGTTGGTGATCATGAATCCTAGGATTTAGAACTAAGCCCTAGTCGAAGTTTGTTTCTCTAGGATGATAGTATTTGTGAATTCCAAGGTTTTGGAGTTAAACCTTAGAAGTGAAAATATCTGATGACAATGTGATTATTTGAGATTTGTGTAAGTTTTTTGAAATCTGAATTTTAGTTGTGATTGATTGTATGGAATCTAGGGTTTCTGTGAAACCTTAGTGGGAAGTCTAGCATATGAAAGTTCTTAGATAATTTGTATATCTATATTTATTTGAATTGTTTCTATAGTTTTCTATGTGTTATAGTAGGGTATGTGATACCTTTGGAAGAAGCATTGAAACCCTATATGTAAGGAAAGTTATTATGAAGTAAGTCTAGCGCTTCTGACAAAGTCCCTACCAAGATGTTGAAGAGTTTCTTTTTTGTAATTAAGTTTGTGTGTGTGTATATATATATATATATAGTTGAAATGCTTCCAATATGGCTAACTTCATGAATCTATAGACTTGGTTGTAATTTCTATTTAAGTTGTGTGGGTACATAATCTTCAATATGGTGAAGATGTTCGTTGATGTGATAAGCATGATGTGGAGAGTGATGGTAATGATAAATCTGATGTAATTATTGAACGCCACAAAATATTTTTCGATGTCAAAGAAAAAAGGTTTATCTCCCTAGGTCAAGAGGGAGCTTGAATAAGAGATATCTACCTAAGATTAAGAGGGAGCCTAGATAAAGGGAAGCTCCCTGGTTGAAAGGGAGGGCATAACAAAGTTTTAATTAGAGAATGTTTTTTTGAAAGATATGTTGTTGTATATGAAGTAGGAAAGGAAAGTGTTTAATTGATGAATATTTTGTCAAAGATTCAGTTGATAGTCTTACTGTGTTGAGGAGAAACACCAATTGTCTGAAAGACCCTGAAGATTTGTATTTAATTATGTACATGTGAACGTATATTATTGATTGGGGTTGCGTTTGTATAGGTAAACATCTTGAAGGTTTTTGATAGCATGTTGGTTACTGTTCAATTTGATAGAAATATGTTTGTTTTCCTTCATCTGTTGGATCAAGGAGTATTAAGGCTTTGTGAGTGAAGCATTGCCTGGGAGGACATCTGGCCGACACTTTGTGTTGATGTCTAGTTCCCAAAGTAGGAAAGGTGGAATTGTTCATTGAACTCTCACACACACCTAAAATCCTAGGTTGATGGATAGTAAGTAACCTTGATGGTACCTAGAGAGGATTTAATCTTGAGTCCATCTTAGTCCTAATTGGATAGATTTCCCTAGTTAGGAATCTAGTCCATGGCATTGTGATGCCTAAACTATTGAGAAAGCAATGCATAGATTTCCCTAGTCAGGAATTTAGTCCATGACATTGTGGTGTCTAAAGTTCTTCATGGCTCACGTGGTTGAGATCTTCCTTGTACTTGTATATGATGAATACCTTCCTAGTTAAGAGGGATTGTTGGAAAATGTAACTAGGTTCGGTCTTAATTAATTGTATTTGATTCATATTGTAGTGTACTTGTCAAAAGAATAAAGAAAATAGTTTCTATTATTATTATGACTTATTAAAGAATGTGTTTGATGCTTGGGTCATCATGTTTTAGGTCAAATTCCCCATTGAGGAATTCTAGGATTTATTTTGAGTAAATAGAGTCATTATACTTTTAAAGAGACCCTTCTTGGGCTTTCGAATCATGTAAAAAGGTTAAGTATTGCGTCAAATATGAATTATGTTACCTCCACATCAAGCTAGCCTTAAGATGATCAAGTCAAACCCAAAGAGGGTTATTCAACCTCACCAAAGGACTATAAGTGAAGCAGTTTGAATTCCATTTGAGACACACTAACAACAAGCAAGTTTGATATATCCTTGAAGATGGAAAAAGTGTGAAATAGAGGAAGGAAGAAAAGGAAGTGCAAGTTTGGTCTAGGAGAAGGAAGGGAGGAAGATCGAAATTTTGGTGCATCTATCTTTCCCTCTCATGCCCTAGTTTGGAAGATCAAATTTCTCTTGTTGATGTCATAACCAGTTGCTGCATGTTGTTTCTATCAGATCAAAGTATAGGTCAAAGTTGTTGTTGTTGGATGCTTCTACCTTTAGAAGTTGTATTGGGCCAAGATTAAATTTTCTAAGTGAAGATCAAATTATTCCAATGAAGATCGAAGTCTCGAAGACAAGGTTGAAGAAAAGTGTTTCCACTACTGCTGTTGCTACCAAGTCTAGTGGAATCATATGCAAGAGAAGAATAAGGTTGACTTGGTGTGGAGGAGATTTGTGTTTCATGGTCTAGAGTCTTGGAATATCTCTAGAAAGCTATTGAAGGAATAATTACTGACTGGATTTCTCCCTAGAGAGGGGTTTTCCTTAGATGTGAGCCTATATCTAGTGTCCATTGTTTTATGTGACATTGCTTTGGCAATTGCTTGATGAAATAAAAGAAAGAAGATATAAAGAAACCTAATAAGAAGTCAAGAACATCACAAGTAATTGTGAAGTATAAGAAAATATTTCTTCCTTTCTTTTTTCCTAGCATCCCTTAGGTCCAAAAATGTAGAAAATAATACCCAAGAGAACCTCTTAACCATGGTAGACTAAGGTATTCCTTCTTTGTAGTTAGTCTATGTCAGTATGGAAAAGTGTTAAACTTACTTTGAGGAGATGTATTTTCATTTATTTTTACAAGTTTGAAAAGACAAGTGCTCGACAATATTTTCATGTTTAGGGAGTCTGAGAAGAGCTGAAATAGGACTCCTCCTATAGGAACAAGTGGTATCAAGCATAGAAACTAGTTCCAGTCATGATGGAATTGCTCAAAACATGCAAAAGTCAAGAGGCTGGCTAATAAGATCACTCATTGCAGATACTCCTCATGTAAGGGTAAAAAACCAAGTGAAAGTGTATGATTGGCCAAGCAAATGGTGATCATGGAATGAGAAAAACATGCCTCTTTTGGAAAAAACAGGCTAATAAAAATAGAAATCATGAGAAAAAGGATGAGAATGGTTTCATTTTTACATGAGCTTGAAACATGGGAAAGTATGCTTGAAATTGGTTTCATTTTTACACAAGCTTGAAACAAAGGAAAAACTACGCTTGAAATAAGTTTGCATGCCCCCAGCACAATGAATCAATTCGAGGCACATGCCCCTCAAGATTCATTGCATGCACCTAAGTAGACTACCGATTACCAATAGGTGGATGGAATGAACGATCATTTAGGAGATCAAGTGAAAGACTCGACTAGGAATTTATGAGATCTAATAAAATGCTCAAATTGGAAGTAGATATGTTTCATTTCTTACCAATATTGACACAGAAAACGAACTATGATTTGGGAATCTTGTTTCATTTTTTAACGAGCTTGACACAAGAAAAGGAACTCTGCTCTGACACCTTGTTTCATTTTTTAATGAGCTTAACACAAGAAAAGGAATTTTCCTCCATGAACCTTGATCATGACCTCCAAGAGGCCATGGCTTCCAAGAGGTTCTCATTAGATGGGTGAACAATACTCAGGAAGGTATCAAAAGATCGAATGGAAAGATGAGACTCCAATGCCCCTAGTAAATGATTCACCATATCACCTACTCGATCATTAGTAGATGCGGGCATGCAACAATTTTCCACATAATTAATATGTGGAGGGGGGATATACCACCTTCATATAAGGACCATTTAGGGAAGTTGGTTGATTGGGAGTCAAATTAAGACTAATGAATGAAAGTTGGTCAATAGTCACGATTCTTCCTTCATGCGGGAAACACATCACACGAAAGAGTGAAGAGAAAAGACCTCCCATGACATAAACATAATAGCTCCTAAGGATTAAATTAAAATACAAAGGGACTTGGACTACCATCACATCGATATAGTCAGTGTTTACTCCCAAAGTAATAGGTAATTGAGGAAGGATCCCTAATGGTTGACGGATTCCATTGTTAAAAGGAAACAAATTTTGGGTAACGGGCACAAGCCATAGAGACCCTAAATCCTTCCAAGTAGTGGAGGAAAGAATACTAAAAGATGCATCTTCATCTATGAGTGTGCTAGTTATAGCCATATTATAAGCTTGTATTATGATCTAGAAGGGCACGTAAGGAGGAAGACAATATCCTGCCAGTCAACTCCAATCAAAGGAAGTGACCATACTACTTGGAGGGGGTGTCATGAGAACATGAGAACTGCCCCCTTGTGCTATGTGAATGGGATAATTGCTCTCCAATGTTGTGGGAATGAGAGGATTTACCCTTTTTGTCGCGGGAATGGGAGAACTATCCCCTAGTTCATTGGAGCCTGAGGAAATGAGAAGAACCTGAGTTGTATGAACTTCACTTTCTATAGGAAAGGTACCATCAAATTAAGGTGGAATCGAGTTAGCCATTCTCTCAATCAATGGTTGGTTAGGAATGGACTCTTGGGATTCACATTCAGAGAGAGTGGGATTGACTGGAGACAGATTCTGATCAATCATTTCATTAACTAGTGCAGGATTGGGAGAAAGCTTACGTTAACTAGTTGAAAGATGAGGTTGAGAAGTTGTAAGGTTTTGCAACACTTTTGTGGATTCATCCATATAATGACAAAGGTGAACAAGATTATTCCCTTCACATAACCTATAGGGAAATTTGACTTTACCCTTTTTCCCATGGACCTTACTATCACTAGTTGAGGGTTTAACACCAGCATGATCTATAGAAGCTAATGATAAAGGCTGATGTGAGCTTGTGGGCCACACTTCTAATATCTTGGGAATACGAAGACAATCTCTAACAAGGTGGTCACCCTTACATAACTTGCAAGGGAATTTAACTTTGCAGGGTTCATTGGAAGGTTCCTCCATACTAGTTACATGGGTAGCAATGGTTGCTTGGTTGCCCCCTTTCTTATTTTGCTTCTTCTTCTTCTTCTCTTTCTTCTTCTTCTTAGCTTCTTGGTTACTAGAATCAAGACCTTCACTAGGCGAGGAGGAACAAAGCGATGAAGAAGCAACATGTAAAGAAGGTTCAAGGTCAACTTTAGGATCAACTTGAGGTTGATGTTGATCAGGTGGAGGAGAAATTGGTTGAGGAACAATTTGGAAATTCGGAACCATAATGGACAAAAAAAACCAAACTGGAAAATCAATGATAAATCCAGGAAGGGACAACGTTGCCATATAAGGAGCACCAATATTTCCAAAAGAAGGAAAATGACTAGGATTCCTGTCAAAAGGATTTCCTTGATTGGTAGACTCAGGAACAATTGCCATTAGTCTCAACCTAAGATCTACTAAGGAGTTTTTCATTGATGAGGATTTTATTTCACAGTCAATTAATTGATTTTAGATATTAAAGACACCAAATAAAACAAAGGAGTAACTAGGCAAAAGGGTTTACCAAGTAACCGTGAACTGCAATATACACCTTGGAGAACCAAGGAGTTAACGTATATGCAAGAAATCTCCTCGAATGTTGTGGTTGGTGTGTCATGGTATATAAGGTGGCCGACTCGGTTACCTATAGTAAGGATAGTAACCTATGGTGGAATTCCAAAATATACTCAACGGTACATGGAAGTGAAATACGTATTAGTGTCGTATAATGTGTAACCATTCGATGAGAGCGTTCCCATATACTTATCATGCGTGGAGCACCATCCAATATACCTGAATATACATGGAGAACAATCTTATACACTTATGTATGTGGAACAGGATATCACCCCCGGATTCTAACGTTGACAAAAAATGATAAATATTACATTTAAAGACGTTTAAATACGTCTCTAGCCTAGACCTCTATGTGTGACGTTAAGTTTTTGATGGTTTTGATGGATTTCTTATGCGGACACTTGTTTGTATAGTTTCCATATTCATGGCAGTGAAAACATTTTACCTTGTTGAGGTCCTTCTTCTTGCCATTATTCTGGTGGGAGTCAGGATTGCCTTGGGTATTCTTCCCCTTGGTCTTCATTCCCTTGCTTTCTAAGGAAAAATTTTCTTCCTCCTCAACTTTGGATGTTACTCCATCTCTAGTGTTCCTTCAAATTTCTTCCTGCACCAAATCGTACCAGAGTCTCTCCCAATTTGGTAATTTGTCCCTTCCATTTACATAATCCTGGTAGTTGTTCTAGAATTTTGGAAGGCCAAGGAGAGCTAGGCTCACTAGCTCAAAAGATGTCACATTTTCTCCTACTCCTCCAAGTTCATCTCAAACCTGAGTGAATCTGGAGAGATATTGCGGAATAGTTTCATTTTTATACATTCAAATGTTTTTGAGAGCATCCTTCAATGCCAATTTCTTGTCATCACTGTTACTTTCGGATAATTTAGTGAGGGTATTCCACATAGCAAATGAAGTTTCCTTGCCATGTAAATTTGAGGTTGTGGTCCCTCAGACCCTCCAAGATGACCCTCCTGCCTTTTTTAGTGTCCTTCTTCCACTGGGTTAATTGTTATGCATCCAATGTTGTTGGTTTTGCAATGTCAATTTATGTTTATTCCATCAACCCATTATCATTGAGTACAACTTCCATCTTGTCCTTCCAAACTATGAAATTTGAAGTTCCCTCTAGGGCATACTCCAATCTGAATTTGTTTAAAGACATTTTCCCGCATGAAAGAAAAATTGCTTCACTGAATCTGCAAATTAAAATTTCTAGAGGAGAAGATCTATTGAATTATTTTTATTGTGTTTTAAATCTCTGGTAGGATGTATAAATGGCAAGAAATTTTCTACTACTGATGAATTCGAACTAAAAAAAAGAAATACACATTTCTCCTATAATCTACATAATATAAAATGATAAGATAGAAACACATGCAATGACATGAAACTATCAAAACACAAGGAACATAATGATTTACAAGGGAACCCAACATGGAAAAACCCCTTGGTTACTTTTCATTAATTAGATAAGAATGAGAAACTAATATTACAATGTTATCTTGAAGATCTGAAGCACACCCTGCATTATAAAATTGTTCTCTTGCTAAATGAGTATCTCTGGCCCACCCTTAGGCTATTCAAGCCCCCCAGCTTCCTCTTATTTCCTTGCACAGTCTTGGAGAAATTGAGCTCCTAAATAATAGGGGAATTCCCTATTTCCTTGTGTAATTTCAGGGGAATTGATCACCTTCTTAATTACCAGGTCTATACATTTAACTAGTATACAATTGATAATTACAATGTCCCTTTTCCTCCACTCTCAAATAGGAAAATCGAATTCCATGCATGTTTGGGCTATTTTTGGTCGATTCACTAGCTAACTAAGAGACTAATGAGTTAACAATAGTCATAACTACTCATCTGACTCAACTAATGACTAGAGCTTAGTTAACTGAGTTCAACTGAAAATAACTGAACTAGATTGCTAAATTTTAGCAATCACTACATGTACAACTCTACTTCAATCCTATAAACTTGAATTTTCTTATCTAACTAGGTGACAAGGCCATGTCACTCAAGCTAACTATGATCCAAGTCATCCTCTTGATGTGGAAAATCAAATTTCTCCATGACTAAGGCACAAGTCAAATGAGCGCTTTTCTTGCTACATTTCTAACATTTCAACCATTAGTTTTAGTTGATTATGTGCATGTAACAAAATATGATCCCTTTGATTACTCAAATCGATTATCCTCTTTCATTAGTTGCCTGAATACCTGTAAATTTTGATTGAGGTAATTGTTATTGACTTTACCAACATCCTACCAGCGCAAGCATTGACTTTACTTGTCATTGACTTGACTTTGACCATTCCATCGACTTGTCCCTAGTCGATTGTTACCTACTAAATTTGTTGAGGTTGTTTCCTAGTCATCTTTCTCAACGAGTCAGTTAACCAAGAAAACTAAAATTAAATGAGATTGTTTACAAAGAGTACAATGCCCAACACATAGACACACAAACACATAATTTGATCATTTTCAATTTACATCACTATACTAAAAGCTAAGAAAAATGGAAATCCTTGTTGATGCATAATACTTTACATATTGACCAAAGGGATTGGATGCAATGGTGAAAAGCAAGATGTTTTCACCATTGGACAAGGTGTAATTCGCATGAGGGCTTAACTTCAAACGTGGGGCACTTTGAGGTGGTGGTTGAGTATGTGTTTGTACTAAAAGAGATTGTACTAAATGATCTTGTGAATGGTGTAGATATAAGTGGATTAAAACCCACTCCCATGTCCTTTAATTTAAGGTTTTAAACCCCCATGGTGTAGACCAATTAGTGATAGATTAACTCCTTGCAATATAGCTATTTCAAACCCCCAATTATCCACATGTATTGCGCAAGGGGTTATGTTGATATACCTAGAGATTATAGTAGTAGTTGGAATCCTCACCATCATGGGAGCATGAGATTGTCAATTCCACTAATAAACCAAAATAAAATAAAATATTATACTACATATCTTAACATTAAAAAGTCAATAATGTAATAATATGCCTAACCATTAAATATTAAAATATAACGATAAAATGAATTTATAAATTAATATATAATTATATCAAAATTTGCAATAATCAACCATCTAACAATAAAGAAAATTTCTAAATTCATATTTAATTCATACTAAAATCTCCAATATTTTGATATCAAGAATGTAATTAACATATGATATCTTTGGCTAAATGAACAAAATTAGCACTTAGGTTGCCTATATGACATCCACACTATTTGCTAGAGCTATCTACAATATTTTGATATCGAGAATGTAATCAAGAGATGATATATTTGGCTAAATGGACAAAATTAGCATTTAGATTGCCCATATGACATCCACACTATTTGCCATCTACCTTATCTGCCAAAGAAGTCAATCCATGTAGGGTAGAGTTTGCATGTGTCACTTCCACCGTTTGTGCCGTTGTATCCATATACGATTTTCTGTAATTAATGAAGTGTTGACCTGTGACCCAATATTGTGTATTCCCTGTTCCCAAAGCAATATATCTTTATCAAGTAGTCAACGGAGCTTTCCGCTTTACTTGTTTTTTAATCATATAAATGATTGTATAATTGATTATTGCCGAAGTTGGCAGTACGTCAAATCCGCCAGCAATATCTCCGAGTCTCCGACGTTGTAATATATGGTTCTGAAGCTCAGAAAAGGATAGAATTAAGACGGTTTCTATATTAAGTTTTTTTGTTTTTGGGTTACATTATGTTTTTTAATTAAATTGAAAGTGTGGTTTCTATTAAAATTAGGTTTAAGGAATTTATATTTTCGTTGAGATGACAAATCTAAAGGATAATTTTTTGATTTTGTTTAATGTACAATCCAATAGAATTTTTTTTGCAAACAAGAAAAAAATCTTTCTATTACCGTGACAAAGAAACTATATAGTTCAGTGAGAGGAAATTTTCCTACATCAAGTAGGTGGAACCTAGCGACCATCCGATCCTTATCAGAATGACAAAAGAGTAAACCGAAGCATTCTCATACGGAGTGACATTTACAAATAACCTTCCTCTTGGGATAATACAGATTTGTAAAGAAAACATAGGGCTGTGCACTGATAATACATTGAGGAAGAGAGTGTTGTAGTTAGCCTATAAACATAGGGGACAAAGGGCTCATAAATAGCTATAGATAATATATGCCCATGGTTTTTCAGATTATGTTTCTCCCTTTAATTTATTAAAAAATCATTTCCAAAAGGGGGTGATATTATTAAATATTAAGTTTAATATTAATATTATTAAATATTGATTTTAATATGTTTGACAAAAATTCTTTAAAATTACATAAAGAAAATTTTCATTGATACATTTCAAATCAATTAGTCTGTGGTTCATCTTTAGGACAATAAGAAGGACCCTATCTAGCAACAAAATAAATAATATAGAGAAAAACCAACTAGTCAATTCTAATGGTTAGTTTGATTAAAAATTGTTATTTAATAAACAAATTTTTTTTATTCTCAACTAAGAAATATTTTTATTTATAATATTATAAATCTATAGAATAAATTTTTCAAAGATAACTTTATTAACAAGAATTATTAAAATCATTAGTAATATAATTTATTTATTATAAAAAGATGATTATAGTAATATTACAAAAGATATATAAAGAAAGGAACCATAAATAAAATATATAATTTTTTTTAATATAAATATTTTTATTAACAAAGAAATAAATAAAAACAACCTCTTAAAAAAATTAGGAAGATAACGCAGATCCAGCACCTGTTGATACTCCAACCATCATCTCTATTCAGATTTATAGGCATTTTTTCAATTTCCAAGGCCTCCCTAAATTTACGATAATGAAAGTGGTTGATCCTTGCAATAACCATAACCTCTTCGACGCAGATGTGATGATTTGTCTTTTCTACATGTTCTGCCAAAGCGGAGGAGCGAAACCTAAAACACTTGATGTCACAACATGTCCATAAATCCTTTGATTTATTGATCGACCCATTTCACCAATTTATGGAGTCCCACAGGAGCAAGGAATGATGTAAACACATTTCCCATCTTTAGGGTTCACAGGGTCCTTAACCGATCTTAGGGAGCTCCAAATAGAGCTAAGGGGCCTAAATGTTGAAGGAATATTATGCTTTTCTAGGACCCTTACAATCTTATCCATGGTCCCTTAAATGAACGAAAGGTGCACTCCAGAAAATTGATCCTTGGGATTATTCCTCTTCCTAGGACCTATTTCCACCTTAAGGAAAGCTCTAAGACACTGGGACTTGCTATAGCCATTCTTATTAAAAACCTTAAGGAGGTGGGTTTTTTCATCTCTGAGATGATTTTCATCAGAAACTTGTAATGCCCGGGTGGCTAAGGTGTTGAGATCACCGAGCTTTTGAGCAAGGAAATGATGTGAGCTCGCATGAAGATATTGCTCCGTGTGAGTTTTCTTCCTAAACACCTAATGAGAGAAAGAACCATCAACCCTTTTTGAAATAAGAACATCAAGAAAAGGAAGGCTACCATCAACTTCACATTCCATAGTGAAATTTATGGAATTAGGTTGGTTGTTAAGATATTGGAAAAACAACTCCAACTTTTCTTTGCCATGAGACTAGACAACGCAAGTGTCATCCAAAAACATTTTCCAAAGTTTAGGCTGGTACAAAGTCGATGACAAGGCTTTGGATTTAAAGTCCTCCATGAAAATATTAGCCACCACCAGGGAAAGGGGTGAACCCATGGAAACGCCACAAGTTTTCTCATAAAACTCCCCTTCGAAACTAAAGAAAGTAGAGGTGAGATGGATTTAAATATGTCTTGCCTCTACTTTCTTTAGTTTCAAAGGGGACGTTTATGAGCAAACCTGTGGCATTGCCATGGGTTCACCCCTTTCCCCAGTGGTGGTTAATATTTTCACAGAGGACTTTGAATCCAAATCCTTGTCATCGAAACTACCAGCCAAACTGTGGAAACAGTTTGTGGATGACACTTATGTCATTTGGTCTCATGGCAAAGAGACATTAGAGTTGTTTTTACAACATCTTAACAACCAATTTAATTTCATAAAGTTCACTATGGAATATGAAGTTGATGGTAGCCTCCCTTTTCTTGATGTTCTTATTTCAAAAAGGGTTGGCGGTTCTTTCTCTCATCAGGTGTTTCAAAAGAAGACTCACATGGAGCAATATGTTCATGTGAATTCACATCATTTCCCTGCTCAAAAGAGAGGTGTTTTCAACACCTTAGCCACCCAAGCTTTACGAGTTTTTGATGAAAATCACCTCAAAGATGAAAAAACCAATCTCCTTAAGGTTTTTAATAAGAATGGCTATAGCAGGTCCAAGTGTCTTAGAGCCTTCCTTAAGGTGAAAAGAGGTCCTAGGAAGAGGAATGATCCAAAGGATTGATTTTCTGGAGTGTACCTTCCGTTCATTCAAGGGACCACATATAAGATTGCAAGGGTCCTAAAAAAGCATAATATTCCTTCGATATTTAGGCTCCTTAGCACTATTTGGAGCTCCCTAAGATCGGTTAAGGACCCCGTGAACCCTAAAGATGGGAAAGGTGTTTACATCATTCCTTGCTCTTGTGGGACTCCATATATTGGTGAAACCGGACGATCAATAAATCAAAGGATTTATGAACATGCTGCTGACATGAAGCATGGCAGGCCTCACTCCTCTGCTTTAGCAGAACATGCAAAAAAAGACAAATCATCACATCTGTATTGAAGAGGTTAGAGTCATTGCAAGGAATGACCACTTTCATCATCATAAATTTAGGGAGGCATTGGAAATAGAAAAAAGGCATATAAATTTGAATAGAGATGATGGTTGGAGTATCTGTAGGTGTTGGATCCCTGCACTATCTTCCAAAGTTTTTTTTTTTAAGTTCTTTTTATTTATTTCTTTTTTAATAGAAATATTTATATTATTAATAATAATAATAAAATTATAATTGTTATCGGTGTAACACCCCTCCCTTGTGTGTTAAATGTTTGTAAACTTAAGCTGAGGAAAGCTAGGTTTGATACCCTCCTTTGTGGGTTAAATTATTCTAAATCTAAGCTAAGGAAAGCTAGGTGATATGTAATATGAAAAGCAAATGTGTTATTAAATAAATTAATAAAATAAATCACTTGGAGGGTGGAACACCAAGAGAGAGGAGATTTTCGCCAAATCCCATTAAGGAATGGGATAGAGATGAATATTTCATGATAAAGCTTCTAGATGTGATTCTACATAAGCTTGGATGGATTGGATATCCATAGGATGGATGGGAGATAAAGATCCATTGGACATAAAAGCTTTGTGGGAGATAAAGACAAGTTTTTAACTTGGCTCTGATACCATTTGTAACAAACCTCCTGAGCCTACCTAGAAAACCCGCCACTAGGCTCCATAAGTTTTTTTTTTTTTAACGTTTATGGTGAAGATTCACCCTTAACACAGGTTAATAATAGGCATTATGTGTAGGCCCAAAGCTATGCTGATAGGTAATTAACGTTATGCCCCTTTGAAACAATTAGCGAACAACTATATGTTTGAGGTTATCATGTTATTGCAAGGTTATCATGTTCCTACAATGCCATTGTTAAATCTCATTCATTTCTTTCTGCTTACACATGGATAATCAGTGGTGATCATTTTTAACTTAAAAATTATGTCAGTTGGATAACGTGAACATATAAACTTATAAAGACTGATCGGGGTTATAAAATTCACTTTATAGATGCAAGGTTGAAGCTGACAATATGTTTTTGGTCTCAATATTAGTTGCAGTCCTCGAATATCAGAAATCATGAATAAGAATGCTAAAAGAAAAATAAAGCTAATCCAAATGGTTGCTACAATGCTATACGAAGTATAGGTTTCAGGTGTGAGTCGTAAACCCTAATTTTATATCGTCATACATCAACAATGGTATATATATATGTGTGTGTATTAGGCGGAGCCACATAAGTCGAGTTTCGAGAAAAAAAAAGGTTTTGTATTTAGCGAGAGAAAGATCATGTAGTTAATATAAACCTCCTTTGGCAAAGATTGAAATGGTGTTAATTATAGCTTTTAAATTATGAAATAGGTTTGCAGGTTGCATGTTGTAGCGATGTGTTACTAGATGTCACCAGCATAATGTAATAACGACTGCGAAAAATATGGATAAATTCATATAAGAAAATAAAATTTTTAATCTATAACTATTCACCAGGGAAAGAAAAGAAACAGTGAAACGAAGTTGGTAGAATTAGTAAAATAAAATTTAATTATGAAGTGGAGTCTCTTCCTTGTTCAATTTAGACAACAGACCCTCTTTTTTCCTCATATGTTCATTCCTTCGAAGTGTCGGGCATTAGGTTCAATTCAAGTGGACACGACGAGCAGGAACTGTATTCGGAAGAGAGGGACAACATGTCCACTCCAAGAATTGACATGGAAATAAATAATATATTGCGCTGTGTGAAAATTTTTGTATGCATTGGGAGTGGCACTATCTAAATTTCCATATCAGAATTCTAGGTGAATTACGCTTTCACTTTGCATGGGCCTTTTGATTTTTTTTTTATACTGTAAATATGGCGTAAGTAAATATTTGTGATGCACACAAATTAAAAATGCATGAATACGTACTATAGTACAAATTAAATTTAATATAGTATGTACACATTAAATTTTTGTACATTACTGATACTTAGGTCAGTTAAAAATTTGAGTTTAATTCAATTACAAAACTTGTTTTCATGAAATAACATGGAAATGTAAAACTTCCTTAGATTCACCGTTTTTCAAAACTATGTTAATGTATATGTGCATTTTGTTGCAAACTAATATAATAATACCTCACATGCATACATGCATTTTATGCAAATGGTAATTTATGTGAGGGTGTGTGGATGGGCGAGGAAGGTGATCATCCCTGTGACAAGAATGTCATGAACATCTAATTTTTTTGAAGCACAAAATCAAGTTGAGATAATGAAGCTTATGAAGTAAGAAAAACATTAACCAAAGTATGGTAAAGCATGTAAAACATGAAGAATTTCTTTTCTAAAATTGTTTTCTTTGTGAGTAATCCTGCATAAAGCACCATGAATGAGTTCATTAATTGTTTAATTGTATATTGCAATTAGAATTGTTGAGATACGTGCAACATATATGTGAAAACTCTTTTGGCAAGGCTTGGAAATTCTACCTGTAAAAAGTACTTTGCATGGGGTTAAGAAAATAATTGCTCATTTGGAATTACATAGAAGAGTTAAATCCTTATGTATAATGATTTCTGAAGAAATTTTCTACCTGCAGAATTTAGCTATTTTGTTGGGTTGATTTTTCATGTAATTCTCGAAACTAGTCATGGTTGAGCATAAGGAGATTGTGGTTTAGAAGTGAAGGTAAAATACATATATATGCATGATAGCAACTAGATATACATAAAAGGAAAAATTGGGCAAAATTGGTATTATGTTTTTAAATGAATGGTACAATAGTTGTATGGCTAAATAAAATCCCACCTAATACTTGAAAGGAGGATTATATGATGGAGGAAGTCCATGGCTGTATCATTATTTTATTGTTGTGTAATGATGCATATACCCATGCATTTTCATTAATTGTACGTGTTACCATAGTCTGGCTGAGTGATTATTCAGACAAAAATGTTTTATAAAGGATCATGTTTAATATTCATGCATAGTAATGAGTCATATGAATCTTCCATGTAAAAACTTCCTAATGAATTCTAGTATTGATGGTCTCTTACATGCCAAAATAAAGTAAAATTCATTGCACAACAATCATAAATATGTTGGTTACATCAATACCTATTAAGGGGTAGTATGTTTTGTAGAGGAAAATAGTCTGATTGATCTAATGATTATATTGGTAAAGTAGTGTGGAGTTGTTATTGTGTTGTGATAAACTATAGGTTTAGTTGCCTAGATGTTGGGCATAACTGTAACTTGTAGAATCAATGTTAGACTACTATCAATGCTTACAAATATGCATAGCATGTATAGATTTGGTGCTTCCTCCATGCAGTGGATTTAAGTTTCTTATTGAAATTATATTTTGTTAGCATACATGCATGGGTTGTTATGTGCCAACAATAAATAGGCAAAATATGCATGACTATGTTTAAGAGTCAAGCTGGACAAGGGAATTGAAGGTTATTAGTCTTACAGGAAAAAATCTTATAATTAAAGTTGTTATAGCATGCAATAGGGAACAAATGCCCTAAAAGTAAGTAATGCACATGGGAGGAAGATATCATTACTTGAATTGACCCACTTGCATATGTTTCCTTCATGAATGCAAGAATCACAATTCTCATAAAACTACACTATGATTCTCAACAAATATTAAACTATGGTCATCATGCTATAAAAACAACTTATAATGGTATAATTGCTATGAAAGTATATACCAAGGTAAAGGATGGTGAGAACATGTTCTAGTACAAGACTATATAACCTGTACAAATTGCCATTCAAATTAATGCTTTGATTAATGCATATACATACAATGTGATTTGATCTTCAGTTGGAAGAAAGTATGATTAAGGGGAAACTTAACTTAAACAGTTTTCCAGGACATATGCATCTTTGATGGATCTGCATAATGGAAGTTATAAGTATTCTTCAGTATAAACCATGGTAATTAATAAATAGCACAAAATGGTATAGACCATTGGGTCAATTAAATGGTATCCAACAATCTATTTAAAACATATTGATATCATATAAATAAAAATGAATAATTTTTATCAAGTAATTTTGAGATGTCCTCTTATTGGATTGCAATGATAAGGTGTTTGGACAGCATAAGGAAATGTTGTGTAAATCAAACAAGAATTCATAAAATAGATAACTCATATTTTTGTAAAGGGTGACTTGATGTTAATGATGAGCTAACATGTAAATACCCTGAGATCATAAACACTTACAACTAAAAGGAGTGTTGGACTGAAAGTAGTAAAAACTTTCATGTATAACTACACTGAATTATGCATGCCCAACAAGTTGTTGAGGCATACAAAGGGCTATAGTAAATCATATGGGATGAATTATGATCTAATAATTTGTGAGATAATGGTCTACTTTAGGACATTAAGCAGAAGCTACGATGAAAATATGCATGAATACAATACTATACTACTAATATTGTAACCAAATGAAATCTAGAAATGATGTGCACTTGACAAAAACTCTCTCTGATTACAGAAATGAACCATACTCATACAAATTTCTTAACAACTGAGTACAGTTGTTTGGTATGATACTAACGGTAGGAAAATATGTGGACAAAGTTTTGTCATGCAGGTGATACCATGAAGATGGCATTATAGGTTGTACCACAGATGGACTATGTAGAATAGTATATATGGGACTGTAGGGCTACATATGCTACAAGGTTGAAAAATGAAATGTGTATTGGTCCGTATAACATACCTTGTGTGCAGGTATGCATAGAGTCATTGGATAGAGGTCTGGCTAGGTAAACCAGCTCGGGGGTTAGCTAGAAGAAGGAAAGTGAGTTTGGTATAAGTAACAATGATTAATCACAGTTTGGCATACATACAAATACGATGAATATATATATATAATATATATATATATATTATAATATATATATAATATATATGATGAAGGATGTGAATATATTTGTTATGTGCAAATGTATGATTAATCATATTAATGTGGAAAATATGCTAATTGGTGTATCGTATGCAGAGAGACTACAAGAAGTAGGTGTTCGACAGGAATACAAAGGATTGAAAGAATGCAAGTAGAGAACATGCATTCTTCAGATAAAATAAATTATAAGCAATCACTGCTTTAATAATATTAAGTAACATATTATGATATTTATCATAGTTAAACTTTTGCATCTATAAATTCTCACAAATGCTTTGAAAAAATGTTACAAGTAGCTATCAAAGGAGAGCACTCCTTGAGATCGATGTAGCTATGGAAGGAGAGGCACTGGGACCACTCCTTGTGACCGATGTACATCAAGAAAATTTCATTAGATGGCAGAGCCATGAGAGTTATTGATTCAGAAACCAACTACCTATGAACAAGAACATGATGTAGTGATACACTGAGGACGGTGTAAAATTTAAGGGGGCGAGTATGTAATAGTAATAAAAAAATTATAATTGTTATTGGTGTAACACAACTCCCTTGTGTACTAAATTATTGTAAACCTAAGCTAAGTTAAATCTAGGTGTGATATCCTCCCTTGTGTGTTAAATGTTTGTAAAATGTAAGCTGAGGAAAGCTAGGTTTGATACCCTCCTTTGTGCGTTAAACTATTCTAAACCTAAGTTGAAGAAAGCTAGGTGATATGTAATATGAAAAGAAAATGTGTTATTAAATAAATTAATAAAATAAATCACTTGGAGGGTGGAGCACTAGGAGAGAGGAGATTTTTGCCAAATCCCATTGAGGAATGGGATAGAGATGAATCTTTCATGATAAAGCTTCTAGATGTGATTCTAGATAAGCTTGGATGGATTGGATATCCATCGGATGGATGGGAGATAAAGATCCATCGGACATAAAAGCTTTGTGGGAGATAAAGGCAATCTTTTTTTGTGGAAAAGCGTCATGGGAGATAAAGACGAACTTTTCCAGAAAAGAGTTAGGAAAATGGAAAAATCCTTAAAATACTTAAATACCTAGTGCATCGATCAATTGAGGATAATTTATAATTGGCAAGATCTTTGGCTTGGGGGGAGTCAAAGGTGATTCATGGTTGGGTGGTGGCGCTCCTCCCTCCAAGTGATTGTTTTAGATGGATTCACATGCATGGGATGTGTTGTATGTCAGTCTCTTACCCTTATGTCTTTATTATTTGTTTTAGTGATATAAATGTTGCGTTATATATATTAGTATGGAAATAATTGCAGTTTATGCTTATGACGTTTATGGATTTTAATGTGTTTTCAGGTTAAATTAGTATAAGAGCATAGTATGTTGAGTTGTATAGGTTAGTGTATATGTATTACTTCTAACTTATGTGCTATTTGAATAATGATAATGTATTCATATTACATAAGTTATGTCGGTAGAGTAATTTGTAATGATGTCAATGGTTCATCCTTATGTATGTTACGTCATTACCTCTAAAAGTAAAGTTAGTGGTATAGACTTATTAGGTGCTTACTATCATTGTGGCTATGGAACTATCTTACTAATGATAGGTTTCACATGGGGCCATTAATGTGGACAAAACTTCTTGCACAAACCTGTTTATGGTATAGTTGTTGAATCTAAACATGGTTATCATTTTAATTTAATGCAGGGACATAGCATGCCTTAATGTTAGGTGATAAATGCTTGAGTGAATTATGATATAATGTTTAACTGTATAGTTAACGTTGGAATGATTTTCTATGCCATGCATGAGGGTTGGGTAGTTATGTTTTATTTAATAGTGATATCACAAACTTGTAAGACACTACATGAAAAACCATGCCCATGTTAGCTACAGTAGGCTTAATCTAATTTCCATTGATGCTTATAGGTTAAATGTGATTCTGATGCATGGTCGAGTTAACTACTTTAGAATTAAGTTATGGAATGCTGCTAGGAATGACTATTGCATCTAGTATTAGATGATATATCTATTGTAAGATTTGCATACGACCATCGGGCATGCGAACAATTTAGGATCTAATTATGGTTCAAATCAGCTATGCCATGTTTGTCATAAGGAATCTAAAGATCCCATCATGAACCCCACAAAAACTACAAGAGGATGTAGATAAGTATAGTTGCAGAACTAATAAATGGTCATGACATAAAAAGGAACATAACACCTGTGTTAACGGTGAATCTTCACCATAAAGGTAAAAATAAAATAAAATTAGAACTTATGGAGCCTAGTGGCAGGTTTTCAGGTAGGCTCAAGAGGTTCACTACAATTAGTTTCTTTTCTTTATATATCTTGCTTTGTAATATTATTATCATCAATCTTTTTTATAACAATAAATTTTAGTACTAATTATTTTTAATAATTCTTGTTAATAAACTTATTTTGAAAAAATTATTTCTGTAGATTTATAAATATTATAAAATTCTAGTATTCAGTTTCTGTGAATCCATAATTAATTAAGCAAAGTCTTTCATAGAAAATCACATAAAGATAATTTTTTGCAACTCGGTGTTTTGGAACCAACAAATGTGGTTCATCATTAGGACTAGATGAAGAGGTACACCATGTGATCTCTTAATGTGATTCTACCAAAAGATTTTTGCTTGATATTATAGATATTTAAATTTATAAATATTATAAAATGAAGAAAATTTAATATTAAATCTACTTTATAAATATCCTTATTTTAAAAAAAAATAATTGTTTTATTAATAACGCTCTTTATATCAAATTAAACCGTGATAATATTTGGTAAATATGTTATAAATCCTTTTATATTAATAATATTATAATAAAAATTATATTTAACATAATTCATTTGAAATAAATAAAATTTATTCTATATAATTTTGATTAAGTATTATAAGCAAAGTCTTGAGTCAATACTAGCAGTTAGAATTTAATGGCTAGTTTAGCTTTTCTCTACAATCTATTTATTTGCCTAATAAAGTTCCTCATCCGCGTAAGAATGAACCACACTAGTTTGATTCAAAACTCATAAGGAGATTTTATTCTATGTGATTTTTACCAAAAAGATTCTTTGCCAAACATATTTGGATCAGAGAAGCGTGAAATTCAAAAAATGATTAATGTAATGTGAATATTAATGTGAAAATTAATATTAAAATATAATATTATTAATGAAAATAAAGTTTTTAATATAAATGATATTAATATTAATAAATGCATTAAATTATGTTGATTGGCTTTATTTATAAAATTTGGTTGGTATATAAATGATGGAAATTAATATTTTTAGTATACCATGGAATAGAATTTGAGTGGGCCTAATAGTTAAGAGCATGTCTTTCCTTTTAAGAAGTTGGCAAGTTCAAAACTAGACATAATAGTCAAATCCCTGCTTAGATTGACCTTAAAAATGGATAATAATAGTAATATTTAATATGATTGTACCATATATTAAATGAATTTAGTATCTTTCTTAATTATGCTAAATTCAAACTTCAAATTTGTGATTAAGATTCGTAATTCCTATAGAAATTGGATAAGAAAATATAACCACCTAACCAAAAAAAGTAAAACAGTCAGAATACAGCTTGAAGAATTTGCAAGAGCTGATTGACTCCAGGTTATTCCACGATGATGTTGGAGAAAATTTACAGATAATGAATGTTTAAACTTACGCAACGTCATGCGGGCGACGTCATTTTTGATAGTCAGAACTTTGACACAACTCGTGTGACACGATGGGCGACTAAAATGCCTCTCTGCCAATGAATGCCAATAATTTCACTAGAAAAATTATTTCAACAGTTGGACTAAATCCCCGGATATCATCACTGATTTGAAGTCTAGTGCTGAAAAGACTCTTCATTGGAACTAGCGACGGGCGGTTAGTTGATACGCGGAAAATACACGATCACAACACAGAAATGGAACGGATGTTGCAATCAAACAGCCGGCCACAATCTTTGCCAGCCAAATCTGAAGAGACTCACATTAAAATAAGTAATGAATTCCACCGTCAATTGTTTTCTTGTGGGAAAAGGGAGCACGATGTGGCGAAAACGGCGGAACACCACCCGCACCAGTCTCACGTAGCTGGGCACAGTACGTTGGTGGAGATACGGTGGCCCACTACTATCCCGCATCGTATTTAGGGGTTCGGCAGCGCATATGAACACGAAGGATTAAGTTGGTTGGTTGTTATATGTTGAATTTAGATGGTAGAAGATATAGGAAGTACACGCAAAATCATGCAGAAAGGATTCAGAAAAACATGGCCTCTGATATGATATTGACTTGACACAGTACAAATCGCTACAAATATTGTAGGAACCGACCTACCGGCGCCATAGGAACCACGAACAGTCTGCAACCCTGACAAGTAATAACGATGAGTCATAACACCAACTGTGAGACTGTAATCATAGTTGGGTTGGGTGGAATGGAGATGGCTATCAATATTTTTGGAGTTATAATTTTATTAATGTACCAAAACAGTAAATATTAAGTTTTGAATTTAGATAAATACACAATTTAAAAATTTTCATTCACTAGGAAAATTATAACTCTATAAATATTAAGACCAGGAAAAAAATACAATTTATATTAAAAAAAAAAGCTAAAACCACAAGTATATCTTAACATATATATTAAAAAGTTAAAAATAAATAAAAGTCTTCGGTGGAAGCCTGACCAAATTTTCTACTATCTGAACATAAACATAGTTGTCTATAGTAACTTGAGTTAAGTAACTCTAATTGTATATGAAATCAAGACGACCACCAAGCAATCTAGATGTCAAGCACTAATGGGCGAACCTTGCCTTTCCTAGGAAAGTCCATTGGCTCATTAATCTCCCTCCCTTCATATCGTGTTGTACTTCAAGGGTGTGGTTCAACATCTAGAATGATATGGTTGGAATATATTTCCTTAGTATCAAAGAATCTCTCCTTATGATTCATATTGATTCGTATTTTTAGCTTTTTGTGATGTATGAAACTTTAATTTTTATCTTAAATATTGGGTAAACATCCTTTTACTTTTAGGGTTTATAATAATAATAATAAAATGTAAGTAATTGAAAAATTAAGTTATTAGTGTTATATTATGTTATGTGTTATTATTTTATATTTTGATTTTTTTTATCAAAGTTGAATTTTGAATAGAGTAAATAATAGAGATGTAATCATTTTGTTTTGTATTATAAAAAGGGTTTTTATCTCAAGAGATCTTTTTTGGTTCTTGTTAGAGTTGTGGTTAAGATGGATTTATACTAACATTGCTTCAAATTTTCATTATTGATATGGAGGATGTCTTGTTATTATCCATTTTTATTTCTTAGAACATGGACTATAAGGTTTTAACTAACATGTAAGTAAGTGATTTGGGAAAACTTGGTATCATGAATTTGGGAGTAGTTTGGGTCCATCTCCCAACCTTCAATTTCCTTTATAATTTATTTATGTAACAAATTCTATGTTCCTCCTTTCATAGCATTTCCCATTCCTCTATGTTCCAATTTGGAAAAATAAAAAACCTATGACTGAAAAACCTCTCTGTTGTGCAATGCCATTTTTCATAGCCCACAAAACATGTTTTGGGTTCTCGAGGACTGGTTCGCTAGGTAGCGAACCCATGGTCTTTTTTTCTTCTAACATCCCTTGATTTGGTTGCATTGTGTTCATCATGATGGGGATGAACATGCATGAATAAAGGCAAATTGAATCACTAATTACTGAGACGAAAATTATGGACCACTTTATGGGAGAGGAAAATGGCTAGTAACACCACTAACAAAACCCCTAAGATCTACTCCTCTCAAAGTAAAGAAGCTTCCTGGCCATCTCCCACTCAACATTTGATCCAAGACGATCATAAAAGGCCAAAATTTTGAAGTCCTCAAAACATAGCGAAACCTATTTCAAATCGAAGAGCTTGTCAATAGGTGGCCAATTAGGGAATGACATGTGGTAGATGATGTCAGTCATACGAATGATGATGCTAGGAACATAATCAACATCTTAGCCAGTGGTACAGACCAATCAGACCATGCCATGTGGCAGTCAGTCATTTCACTGGCTAAGTGACATTTGGGCACTTATCGACAGATGGAATCAACTAAATTATTGTCTGTTTTATTTTTCAGGTAAGCTCTAAAAATCCAACAACAGTTTTGATGGGCTTAGTTTAAATATAATAAAAAAAATATAAAAATGGGTGACATGCGGTCAAACCCCATGACCCCTGACACCTATTGATATAATATTGTCTAGTGTCATTTCAATGGCTAATGAAAATTCTAGGGCCAACAGGAGTCGGACCCATGTCGGCTGGTGGTTTTCCCGCCCACTGACAGCCCCACTATAACATAAAACAAACACATGGGTAAAAAAAACACCAACCAATACACCAATTGGAGCATGGGCAAGGATGACCTAGCAACCCCTAGTATGTTAACACAACGGCCAACCATTAGGCCCCAAGTAGGCTAATATTAACAAATCCCAAGAGTTTTATTAAAGGGAACCAAAACTTTCTACTGAGGAGGAGGCGTCGTGTAGCAACGCAGGAGGTCAGGATGGAGTGGGACCAAGAGTGTCAAAACAATGCGAGTGCATAGTCCAAGAAATATTTTGTAGGGAATATTCCACATGAATATTCCCAAAATATTCCTATATGGAATCTTTAGATGATATCCTAGATTCCCTAGAGCTCTAGGGATCACAATAACATAATTGTGTCCACTTTATAGTCGAATTTCATGAAATTTTTCCATGAATCCAACCGTGTTGTCCATTTCTTCAACATAGTTGTGCATTTTCAGGCCATCATTAGAATTGGAGATATAAGGTGTAATTTCTTTTTTTCTTTTTTTTTTTCCGGAGAAAAAAAGCGAAAACTTTTTATTAAGCTGATAAAAAGTTTTACATACTTTAAAATATGCATCCTGTCGACCTGATGACAGACAAACTGATCAGTCAATCTCCCAAAACTGAGAGAGGATTTTAAAAACCATCAAAAATTTCAGTCCAAAAGACTGTTTGAGGACGGATTCATCGTCCTATTTCTGCTGTAAAAAAGAGAAAAACTGTTTTGGAGCATATCTCCCTGTCATAAAATCTTTTTACATATTTTTGTCAGACGTGAGTGAGGACTCCTTCAGAGAAGGAAAACGACCTCATACAAAAAATGATATATAAAGATAAAAAGAGTCAGATATAACTTATGAGAGCAGAGAAAAAGAGGCGAGCCAAAAACAGTGTCTGTTTGATGTCATGATAAGAAAAAGTCACGGCCCTGCAACCAAAACGATGAGCACGTTCATTGAGGTGGAGCAAAAGGGGGTTACTGAGACGTGGAAATCTGCCCCTGTCTGTATTCCTCTATGGACCAGCTACCCAAAACTTTCTGTAGGCTAGCCTTAGAAAGCTGGTCTGCTACTGAATTTTTGTCCCTATAAATATGGCATATGGAGAAGTTATTAAAATGAGATTTTAATGACATAATATCTTCTAAGAGAGGCTTCAAAATCTGGTTTTGACATAGTGCATTGCCATTAACCCATTTAACAACATTCAAGGAGTCTCCGAAAATTTGAATTGACGAAATGTTTCTTTGTAATATCCATCATATGAGGAGGCGCAAAGCAGACAGCTCTGCATAGTTGTTTGAACCAGGACCCAGACCCACAAAAGCTTTTAAGTAATGATCATGATTTATGTGGATGCATAGACCAGCACCAGCCCTGTTTTGTTGTGATGCCCCGTCAAGAAAAGCCCAAGGGGAGCCTTCCTGAATGATTATGGGCTTGTCATGATTTTGAGAATTTTTAGTCTCAGGGGGCGGAATAGAGGAGTATATGGCAACACAATTTGTAGCAATAGTAGATAAGGGAATGACCTGATCTTAGAAAACACTTTTATTTCTAGCTAGCCATACACCCCAAAAGAAAATAGGGGGAAGGTTCGTTAAGTTTCCCTCCGGGTGATTATGCCACCATTTTCTCCAGGCTTCTTCCAACGGTTCAGATCCCCATTGGGCTTTTAATTTTAGCAGACTTACTAGCTCCTCCCATATCCTTTTTGAGATAGCACAACAAGTAAAAAGATGATTTATAGATTCCCCTTCCAGCTTGCAAAGAGGGCATCTCTCAGGCCCAATGAAAAATGTGGCTTGTAATATATCCCAGGTCGGGATTTTTCTTCTAAGCATGCACCATAAGAAAATCCTGGTCTTTAATGGGCATTTTAACTTCCATATATTTTTTGACCACCATTCCGGGGGAGCCCAGCCTTTCTTTCCCATAAGGAAAGTATAGCCATCTTTTGGGGAATATTCTCCTTTTTTTCCTTGCGCCCACATCAGAACATCCTGGTCACATTTTAACCTGACATTTGTGATATAAGGTGTAATTTCTACCATGCATGCATTGTTTATTTTCGCTGAGAATAATGCAAAGGCCTCCACACTTTGAGCAGGGCCCAAAGATATAGTCCACTAAGGACAAACTCCGTTATCAAGCTTTCTGTCTCTTTTACTTGATGGGTTGCTTTTATTCTTCTCTTCGGTTATGTCTACGCACTTTTGGGTATCATGTTCTTTTATATGAAATTATGAATTCATCCTTGAAGTAAAATGATTCAGATCAAGTTTTGTATCAGAGTCAGTCTTCTACTGATGTGAATTGTAAGTGTATGATAATTAAGGAAAAACTCCATAAGGGTGAAGGTAAAATTAAATCCTTTGATCTAGAAGCAAGACTTGCAACACGAAGGATGACTATGGTAGATCATGATGCTCATCTAGAGGAAGAGAAAGATTTTCATAAATATTTCTACAAAATGGCCGAAAAAGTTGAAAAATTATTTGCAAAGTATGAGAATATAGTGGTAAAGAAGGAGAAGAATAAAGAACCAGTAGAAGATCATGATCTAGTAAGTCAAGGAGAAGGAGGAGAACCTTCTGAACCCCCATCTTCATCTACTAGTGAATGTCCCACTTCTTCCTCATCTTCTCATCATTCTAAATGTAGAAAATCTCATAAAATGCCTTTTTTAAGTTGAATGTAAAGTTTGATTTTCCTGTGTTTAACGAAGAGTCTAATGTAGAAAAGTTGAATAACTGGATCAAATAGATTGAAGTGTATTTCCAAATTTAGCGAATTGAAGAAGATGAGGCCAAGGCCTAGTTAGCATCTGTTCGACTCGAAAGCACCGCTCTCATATGGTGGGAGAACAAACTTCAAAAAGGAAACAAGAATGTGGGCAAACTCCTCTCTTCCTAGTCTGAATTTGGTTTTTCTTTAAAAGGGAAATTTTATCCATTAGCATATTGACATAGATCCATGATATAATGGAAACATTTGAAACAAGCAAAAGGACAAGATGTGAAAAGTTTCACATAATAATTTAGGAAACAAGATTTAACATTGTATATTCCTTTATATTCACTTGATACTTTGAGGAAGTGTATTGTTTCTTTACATGATCATCTTTGACTTTCTTTAATACTATTTAAGCCAACAGCTATTGACTTGGCTAGTGTTAAATCCATCCCCCTTGAAATCATGGGAAAGTATGAACAGGGAAATTGTGCAAAGAATGAATCAAAAACAAGAAAAAGGGAAGAAAATCCCTCTTGTACTCATTGTGAGAGAGAAGGGCATGATGAGGAGCATTGCTAGAAATTACATTGAGAGTTGAGGCCAAAGAGGAATAGAAGAAAAGAGAAGCACAAGATGGTTGCTACTGTGAGAAAAGACTAAGAATATGACTCAAAGGATGTGGAGAAGGTTAGATCTGTCATATTTACAAGTATTGGACTAATTGACCTGGGATTTGAGTCAAGTGATGAGATGAAGATTGTGTCACTTGGGATTGCAAGAGATGGACCTATTAACTTTCCCTCTGATTGAAGCGATGAGATGAATATCGCAGTAGATGTTGTGCCAAAGATGTGAAGAACACCAAAGGTTGCATGGCTTCAAGAACTTGAGGAGATAAACCAAATAATTCAAGTGGAGAAGGTTGAACTAAGGATACTCCTACAAGAAGAAGAGGAGGAAAGAAAAAGCTTTCATCATAAGCTACAAGCCATGAAAGATGCCTTGGAAAATTTGCAACATGACAAGCCATCATGACCAACACTTGAGCTAAAAATTCATTCTTCAATTTCACATTCTCTTTATTATGATGATTTTACTACTTTTAACTTCAGGAATTGGTTCAAAATTGATGAAGAAAATGGGGTATCAATGAAAGGGCCTTGCCATTAACGGCCAGGGCATTGTGAATGTGTTGACTTTGCAATCAGCACCCTCTAGAATTTTTCCCACACTTGAATTTTGGAGCCTGTTGAGGATCCTACAATCTATCGTTCCATGATCAATTGGTGTTTAAGTCTTCTTCCAAGTCTTAATTGTCAAGTCACTCGCACACACATGCTCTGTATTTGATGAGTTCATGAGAATAATTCATTTACACAAGCTTGAATAGGCATGGCACTGTCCATCATGAGAATGCCTGTTCAATGTTCAACTTATGTTGAAAGTCAGTGTGCACTTTTATTGATAGTCTCCCTCAACTTGGTTGTGATTGTACTTATATTTCTATGAGGGTTCTCATCGATCGCTTTTGCATTCCTCTGTGTTCACAAGAGTCTCTTTCATTTTCAAAATTGTCACTTTTGCTTGCTTTTAACAAGTGTCATACTCATGTTATATTCACTCTAGCATGTGGTTCCTTTAATTTCATTAAACTTTTACAAGTGTCACTTTGTTATCATTTCAAGGTGTAATTGTTGTTCATGAGTCTTGTGCATTCCCTTGGCTTGCATCAATGTAATTCATGTGCCTGATCCATGTTTGGGTAGTGATCATATGCATTTCTTTCTTCTACTCTATTAGTCTCACACTTAGCCATTTTGAAGCCCTTTATTAGTCCTACTAGTCAGTGCAAGTTGTAGAGGCATTAACCTTCTTACTATATAATGAGCGCAACTTATCCATGAGCCTCATTGATCCATATTTCCTCCAATACTTGTGTACTAATTATTTTCTAAGGCCTCCTTCCTCTCATAGTGCATTAATACTTCCTAAGGATAAGTCACCCATCCTTGTGATGCCTCCCTCACTGAAAAGCACATTCTAGATGAACAAGTAAACATTGTTGGAGAGAATTGTGCCCTTCCAAACTAGATTTCACTTCAAAACAACAAAGCTTACTTCAAAACAATGAAACAAACTTGAAAACAATGAAGCACATGTTAAACGCTTAGTGAAAAAGTGCACTTTGGAAGAACAAGCGCCTTCCCTCCTCTAAAAATCACACAATGGACAAACAAGGACCTTCTTGCCTTAAAAAAGTGCACTTCGAGAGCTTGAGCACACTTTAAAACCACGAGCACACTTCGACACTATGAGCGCACTCCTTCAGCACACAAAACTATGCCCTCTTAGAGTGCATGTTGCACTCACAAAGCACAAATCACTAAGCACATTCCTTTGGCACGAAGAACAACTCCCTTGTTGGCTTGTATGGGCCTGACCCAGGTTTAGAGCTTATTTAGCCACAAAAATCCCATACTACTGGCCCTTTCAATAACAGCCTATGGACCGCGGACTAAGGTCTCACTCGAAGTAGTATTGATCCAAATCCGATCCATAAACGACAGTTATAAAACCGTGACTAAAACAGGTCGAACAAATCCTTGAAGAATCCAAACCACAGTTCAAAACACCTCAAACCAGTGGCCATGGCAGCCAGCGTGGAACGATGAGGACCTAGATCAAAGTGCGCTGACCGAAGCCCATGGAGACTATGCAGGGGGTCAAAATAGCCCCTGGGAGCCCCAGATCAGGAAAAGGAGCTGGTTTTCGATGCGCGTTAGTGCATTGCTAGGAAAACAGGGCCGAAAGGGTAGAGCTTAAGTGCTTGGTCACATTGGGAGCCAGGGGACCGCGGGTAGAAAAAGGTAAAAAGCGCCAACGTATGGCGGTGGGACCCACATCCTAGAAACCGACGGTTTGATCAGGACACCCTTGAACGGTAAGCGGTTTTGGAGAAAGTAGAGCGATCACAATTAGTGATCGATGCGTGGCAGCGGAGGAGAGAGAAAAACCATCGCGATTGCGCATTATTGGTCAAGCAAGTGAACCGCGCTCGACTTGCAAATGACATTGGATCTGGAGAAGCCCAGATCAGACGGCTTAGATTGCACCCGATAGCCAGAGCAGAATTAACAGGGGATTAAGTCGCGATTTAAGAGGATTTGGAATCCATTGACCCCCATGGTGGAGAAAGCAATGAATGGACAAGTGGGATGGCATAGTTCCGATGGAGACATGTGGCTACTTCTTGAGAATTATGATGACGCCGAACAGGGAATTCCAAGCACACATGCGACAGGCAAACCGACACTGGAAGGAGAGGAAACGAATAAACACGGAGGTCGAATGGCTAAAGCCATGAAGAGAGACAGTGAATGGGAGATCAGAAGAGAGATTCAGATCGAAGAGTCCAAGCGACCAAGAGAGACAATGAACAATGAACCCTGAGAGGAGGATTGAGCACAGAGGGTAGCAAAGCTAAGCAGAGGAGGCAGAGGGCTGAGCTGACCACAGGCAGCATTGAGCACCAAAGAGCTTGAAGAATCAAGCATTCCCGTAGAGGAATCTGTCTGGATTGAGCATCACAGTTGGCTCTTTCCACTGTAGATCGAGAGTCGTACAGTAGGTAGGAAGAATAAGAGCCTGTGTACTCCAAGTGGCTTGGGGAATCCAAGAACCACCCTACCAAGAAAAATTTGTTTCAGGAGAACTCATATTGAGTCCCTGCTTTTGTAATTCTCTGCTTAGAGACACAATAAAACAAGGCCACCACTGAAGCTGGACTAGAGACGTAGCCCTGGAGACTAGGGCGAACTCCTCATTAAAAATTGTTTGTGTCTAGTATTGCTTACTGTATTTCTCTGTTGTATTTCCATTCAAAATGTTTGTGTATTGGCAATCTGATCGATCCGTTGTTTCAATCACATAGAACACACACCAGCACATGAGTCTGTAATACCTTTTCTTATTAAATCTTCAATTGAGGTCACTCATAGGGTGAGAATCAGATCAAGTGCTATTAGAGCTCTAGGCTGTAAGGTTAGACAAGCTTGTGTTGGTTTAGCTGTGAATGATCACTAGATCAAAGCTTAAATTAGGAGAAGGAGAGTTGGTGGAAACTAATCCTAAAATTGGGAGTGTTTATTCTCAGAAGACAATGTCAGAAGAAGGTTCTATAGGGCTAGACCCCTAGTTCGTAGAAAGTTTCCTAGCTATGAAGTCTATGGTAGAAGAAATGTATAGGCACTTTAGAAAGCATAAGGATGAAGATTCATCATGCTCTAAACAAGATAAAGAAGAAGATGAATCTCATTCTCATGACCACTCTAAAGGAAAGGGAAAAGAAGAAAGCTTTCCTACACCTCCTAGTATCCCTGTGCATAACAAGAAGGCATCCTTGATTAAATTGGATGTCAAATTTGATTTGCCTATATATGATGGAGAGCTAAATGCTGAAAAGTTGGACAATTGGATTGGACAAATTGATGTGTATTGTAGGGTACAAAACATAGACTCAGACAGGAGTAAGATTCAGCTAGCAAGCCTATGCCTAGGAGGCACTCCCTTGGTTTGGTGGGAAGGTAGAACCCAAGCTGATGTGTAGAAGCATGGTAAGACCATTTCTGTCTAGAGTGACTTTGTCTCTGCCATCAGAAAGCATTTATATCCATTGGCCTACATGCAACAAGCCATGATGAGTTGGCAAACTCTTCGGCAGTTGAAAGGGCAAAGTGTGCAAGGGTATACTCAAGAATTCATAAAGAGAGCATTGATGTTGGGCATCTCATTAGACTCACCAAAAACTCTTTTGAAGTACATCGGTGGTCTACACAGCTAAATGAGGCATACCATCCTCATGTTTAATCCCACTAGTATAGGTGAGGTATCTGTACAAGCTACTCATCTAGAAGCTAGAAGAAAGAATGGAAATCTAGAAGTTGGGGGACCATCCCAACCCACTGTAAGCAAGAGCAAGGAGAAAAGAAAGCAGAAGTGGAAAGCAAGGAAGGCTAACACTACACAAAAAGGCAAAGCTTCATCCAGTCAATGTAAAAAGGAGGGGCATGATGATGAGCACTGTTGGATTCTGCATCTAGAGCTGAGGCCTAAGAAGTTCGAGGGCAAGAAAAAGAAGAATGTTGCAGCTATTCAGAAATATTTGGGGTCAAACTCGGGAGATGAAATAATCATTGCAGCCACAGGTATAAAAGATTGTCTGCTTTAGAGAATGTTGAAATCAAGAAGTAGGTGCAGGAGTTGCTCGAGAAAGGGTTCATCAAGCCTAGCACATCACCATGTCAGTCACCAATCATTTTGGTGAGAAATAAAGATGGCTCATGGAGAATGTGCATTGATTACCAATCACTGAATAAGATAACAATAAAAAATCGTTATCCCTTTCCTCGCATAGATGATCTTTTAGATCAATTGAAGGAAGCTGTTTACTTCACCAAGATGAATTTGCACAGTGGATACCATCAGGTCAGAGTTGCAGAGCAAGATGCATGGATGACTGCTTTCAAAACAAAGCAAGGATTGTATGAATGGCTGGTTATGCCTTTTGGCTTGAGCAATTCCCCTGCTACTTTCATGAGAATAATGAATGATGTACTCAGACCTTTTCTTGATGATTTTGTTATTGTGTATCTGGATGAAATTCTGATTTTCAGTAAAACAAGGGAACATTTAAAGCATGTTAAGCAGACATTAGATGTTTTGAAAAGAGAAAAACTTTATGTTAAACTCTATAAATGTGAATTTTGCAAAACCTATCTAAATTATTTGGGTCATATAGTAGGAGGAGGTGAATTGAAAATAGATCCCTCTAAAGTGGCAGTCATCATAAACTGGCCTAAGCCCAAGTCTGCTACAGAAGTGAGAAGCTTCTTAGGAGCAGCACAATATTGGAGGAAGTTCATTTCAAATTTTTCCTCAATTGCAGCTCCCTTACATGATTTTACAAGATTGAACAAGGTGTTTCAGTGGGGAGGCAAGCAGCAGAAAGCCTTCGACACCTTGAAAGAAAAAAATAGTACAACCCCTGTACTAACATTTCCAGATCTACAAAGACCATTTGAGATCCAAACTGATGCCAGCCACTATGCCATGGGAGTAGTGTTGACACAACACAATAAACCCATATGTTATCATTTTGAGACTTTTAATCCTACAATGGTTAACTATCCTACCTATGATAAAGAATTGTATGCGTTAGTTTAGAGTGTGAAAAAGTTGAAACATTACTTAATGGGAAAAGAGATGGTAATACACACTGATCATCAACCACTTCAATATCTACACTCCCAAACTAAGCTGCAACAATCAAGACATTACAAATGGATCGGTTTTCTACAACAGTTCCATTTAGTCATCATATATAAAAAGGGAATACATAACAAGGTTGTAGATATGTTATCTAGACCCATTATAAATGCATCTACCATACTTAAGCATAATTCTGTGCTGTATGAAAGCTACATAGAACAGTATGCTCAAGACATGGACTTTAAAGATGTGTATGCAACTTTGAGTCAAGGCAAAAGAGTGGAAGAATTGGACTATCATGTGAAGGACCGACTCTTATATCATTGTGGGAAACTCTGCATTCCACAAACTGAAAGAGTAAAGATAATTAGGGAAGCCCACACTTCTCTGATATCATGTCACTTTGGGGTAAGTAAAACGGTTGCACAGCTACAAAGGTTCTGCTATTGGCCGAGAATGAGTGAGACAGTTTCTAGATATCTAAAGGGGTGTGCTATGTGTGCTAAAAGCAAGCCCAAAATGTAACATCCCTCCCTTAATAATAAATAATAAATAATAAGAATTAATAAAAATAATACAAAAAAATAATAATTAATAATAAATAAATAATAATGATAATGAATAATAGTAAATAAACCACTTAATAAATAATAAATAATAAAAATAATACAAAATAATAGGTAATAATAAAAATAATGAATAATAAATAAATCATAATAAAATAATAAATAAATAAATAGTAATAAAAATAAAAAATAGTAATAACCAAAAATAACAAATAAAAATAAATAAAATTATCAAAATTTAGCATGCCGACACATGGAGGG
>APFE030516018.1:0-12112 GCA_000404065.3 Pinus taeda
ATCTGAAGAATAAATTAAATTATAAGTCTAGAAGGTATAAATTAGTCAGATCTGCAAATGTTTGTATAAATTGAAAAAGAATTTGATAATACTGATTCACCCCCCCCCCTCTCAGTATTATTTTCAACATTCTCCACCATTATCGGACCTGAATATTTTGATCTTCTTCCATGTTTTATTTTCACCCAATGCTTCGAACTCCTTAAATGTTTTGAAGGCTTCATCCTTATGCTTCAAATAGTATATCCATGTGTTCCTTGAAAAGTCATTAATGAATGTGATGTAGTAGAGATATCCACTAATAGAGTGCATGGGAATCAGTCCACATATGTTGGAATGGATGAGATGGAGGATGTTAGTGGTCTTGTTTTCTCTAGAGGGGAATGGTCCCCTTGTCATTTTCCACCAGCACATCCCGAACATACTCCATCATGTTGAGCTTGAACCTTTGGAATCCCTGAGACCAAGTTCTCTAATATCAGAAGAGCATCATAATGAAGATGAGACAACCTTTGGTGCCATATTTTTTTTAGATGATTTATATCATGAACCAATTATAGTATTTTTCTTCCAGTGACCCTGTTGTACCTTAAGAAACCAATTTCCTGGTTGTGTAGAATTTTTTCTTAAGACATTAATGATTTTAATTACTGTCACTTGATTATATGTTATGTTCTCAAATGAAGAACCTGGAAAACTTGGTTTTTAACTATTAATACATATGTGACCTAAAAATATCAGAATGCAATTTACTTGCTGAATATAAATGATAAATGAAGAAGGAAGAAGTCAGAGACAATATGCTACTTTACACAGAATCCATTATCTGTGACACTTGGAAAATTTAAAGATAATATGCTGGTCTTTCACAGAAACTACTATCTGTAACTTAGAAGAATTATGAAAATGAGAATTGAATCATAGACAATATGATGCTTAGCACAAAAACTACTATCTGTGACCCTTGGAGAAGTTAAAGATAATATTCTGCCTTACACAGAAACTATTATCTATAACTTATAAAGGATGGTGAAAACTTCAAGTATAGGAGCGCTCTTTTAAGGAATTTTAACTTTATCTACATAATAAAATAAAGACCTGCAACTTCATTCCTATACTTGAAAGAAGAAAACATAAGATGACACATGACATAGAAGTTACAAAATTATACCCAACAATTCATGGGAACTTCTAATTCTTTCATAAATCAACAATTATATCAAGAATACAGTGGCCTAGCCTCTGGGTTCTCCAAAATTCCAACAACAACCTTTTTCTTTGTAGTTTTTCCTCTTCTATACATTGGGAATAGTTATTGATCTCTGAAACTATCAAACTACTTAACTGATTCTCTAACTATCCGAAGTAAAAATTATTACAGAATTTTACAAAGGGTAAAAGACACCTCAAAGAACATACAATAACAAGAAATAACTGAACTAGAAGATGAGGATAACTTATGGCTTTTTGGCTATGTTAATCGGCCCTTGAGTTCCTCTGTGGATGCTTTAATAATTCTTAATCTGCTTTAACCGTAATTAACTGCGTTAGACTTTGACTTGTGCGAAAAATGGGCTTATGTATATATCAGGCATTTTAATTGGCCAAAATACAAAGAAAACGTGCCCAACTACCTTTTCTTCATATCTGGTTTTAACACTGATTTTCCCTTTATACAAAGAAATTAATGTTAATCTTTGGTTTACCACGAAACTCAAAAAGAATTAAATTGGTTGCATAAATCCATTGGATCCACCCGTTCAATGCTCCATTGACTTTGTATCACAAATCGCAATTGGCCCTTTCAAATGATATATCAATACAAAACTTGACGATATGCGATATAACGGACGCACCGAGAGTTTGAAACATAATGCATATATTTTTGGGTTCAGCCAGGGGTGATTTCATATAAGTGCTGTTGCATTTTGTGATTGTGATTTAATCACATTGCTAACACATATATATATCGGGTCCATTCTCCAGTGTAGATTTCAACCCCAAGATCCGATGGTTGATATCGATTTCAGGTGGACTACTTGCATGAGAGTTACCCTCTCAAAATGAGTGGTTTTTATCTCTCCTCTAGTTGCTACGTGTCAACCATTGAATGGAATTGGGCGCTTTCCTCTAAATACCATTTACCATTTTGCATCCGCCTGAAATCCTGCTTATAGTTTTAAATTTTCCCTTCGTCTTGGTTAATGCCCAGACTTGTTTGCACCCGCTGATCGTAGATCTTCGACCATTGATGGCAGCGATGCTCCTTCGAATTTCTCTTCCACCAACGCTTCTGGTTAATCTCCACCGTTCATTCCTTGATTCCAATCTACATGATTTAGTCTGGATTTTTCATTTCCTTTGACCTCATCCGTTTATCTCCAAGATCCAACGGTTCCTATGCATTCATTCTTCACCTATCCCCTCACTTTGACTTTGCACTTTCTTCAGTATTTTGTGGTTCCGAGGTTTTCTTCAGGTTTTTGACCTTTCATTTTCCCACTGCTCAACTCTCTTTGAGCTTGACTTCTGCGAATTCTCACTTCGTTGTTATTCTTGGGCTTTACAACATAGTATATATATATATATATATATATATATATATATATAATATATATATTATATATATATATATATATATATATATAATATAATATTTCGTTTATGGCTACGTATAACCATTTATATTATGATTTAACTTGATCACATGGGTATACTGGGATCGATTCTTTTATACTTGTTCATTTAGCGATTCCGCTATGTTATTATCACTTCTTCCTCTTGCTTTTACCTTTTTTGAAATATTTTCAAGTTCTCAAATGAAAAATGAATACTACAAGCAACAAAAATTCAAGTTACAACATCTGGCTCCACCTGGGGATAGTGCTTTTTCCACAAAAGCACTAAGAACCGCAGATTAGTGCCTTCACTTAGGGCATGGAGTCATATATTTCTTCGCATAAATTTATATTCTATGGCATTTGTACACTAATTTCACTCCAGTATTTACAATGAAATGACGCTTATTCTTTAGAACTAGAAGTAATGCTTTGAGTATTGCCCATTGATAGGCAGTTGTAGAGTTTCACCATCAAGATTCTCAAGAATGAAGGTATTATTGGATCTTACTTCAGCAATTCTAGAAGGGCCATACCAGAGAGGATCAAACTTCCCATGTTTACCCTTATCTTCTCTTCTGGTATCCCATCTCAATACTAAATCTGCAACTTTAAAATCAATTTCCATGGATTTTCTGTCAAAAATATTTTTCATCTTGGATTGATACATAATCAAGTTGTCTCTTACCTTGTCCCTGTTCTCGTTTAGCTCCATCACTTTATTCATTCTTCTTATCAAAGCATTTGGTTCTTCTTTCACCTCCTAAATCATTGCAATCACTGGCTTCACAAGTTGACTTGGAAAAAGAGCCTGAGTTCCATATAATAATTCAAAAGGTGATTTCCTTGTAGATCTTCTTATAGTTACTCTAGCAACCCACAGAGCAAACTTTAACTTAAAAGCCCAATCTGTTTGATTTTCTGCAATGGTTTTCTTAAGGATCTTCATCAAATTTTTTTTAGTAGATTTAGCTAATCCATTTCCCTGCGGATGGTAAGCTGTTGAATGGGACAAAGTAACATTATAATTGTGACAAAAAGCAATAAACTTATTTGAATTGAAGACTTGAGCATTGTTTGTTATGATTTTGATGGGGCATCCAAACCTGCTGAAAATATTCTCCTCCAAGAACTTCATTACTATCTGATCATTTGCTTTCTTAGTAGGTATAGCATCTACCCATTTGGTGAAATAATTAGTTGCTGTGAGAACCCACTTGTGTTGTCTACTTGAAGGTGGATTGATTTCTCCAACAAAGTCCAATCCCCATTGTCTAAATGGCTCCTCTATGAAAATGGGAATGAAAGGTAAAGGGGCTAATCTCTTTTTCTCGACAAAAAGCTGACACTTCTGACCACTTCTAACAAACTTATATGTATCACCAAATAAAGTAGGCGAATAAAATCATGCCTGAAGGATCTTATGTGCAGTTACTTTCCAACTGTAATGTCCTCCACATAACCCCTCATGATAATATTTGATTGTTTCGATAAATTCATCCTCTTTAAACATAGCAATAAAATTCCAGCAGGATCCTTCCAATACAATCTGCCTTCCACAATCACATATGGTTGTGCCTTGATCTTTAGTTCCCTATACTTTATTCTATCTAAGGATTGGGGATAGGAAAGAAAGCACAAATAATGAAGTATATTCTTATACCATTCTGAACACAAAAATTTATACCTAATCTTCATACCTGGATCTTTCTTTCCTTCACTTTCTTCGGCTGCTTTTTCATCCACGGGTGCCAACGAGTTGATTCCCAATGCCTGAAAATTTGATTCTATCAACATTTTTTCCAATCCTTGTCCTTTCACCAACTTTGTGAGTTTTATGTCCAAATCATATTCTTGGATCTTGGCTATCCATTTTCCTCTTTTGCCTTCTACATCTCCCTATAGTAATACATATTTCACTGCAGCATTTGGCACATAAGCAATGATTTGTGGCTGCAGCACATAAGTTCTAAAAGCTTTCAGGGCTTTTACCAAAGCATACACCTATTTCTCAAGAATATTATATTTCAACTTAGAATACCTAAGAATCTTACTGAAGAATGCAACTAGCTGCTCTTTCTCTTCGTCATTCTTCTACAGTAAGATAATGGCTATTGAAATTGATGATGCAAATGAAAAAACTTGGAAAGGCTTTTGATAATCAGGGCTGATTAAGACTGGAGCTACCTGTAATGCCTCTTTAATCTTGGAAAATGATTCTCTAGCTTCTTTGGTCCAATTCACTTCATTCTCCTTCTTTAGCATATTAGTAATTTCTTTTACAATTTCTACATAGTTGGATACAAATCTTCTCAGGAAGTTTATCTTTCCCAGAAACTTTTGAATATCCTTTTTACTGATAGGCAATGGTATTTTTTCCACAACTTGTACTCTGGATGGATCTATCTTCACTCCATCTCTGGAAACAATGTGCCCCAATATTTTTCCTTCTTCTACGGAAAAAATGGATTTCTTGGGATTTAAGGAAAGTCCAAATCTTCTACATTTATCAAAAGTCTTTTTCAAATGGTCCAAATGTTCTTCATCAGACTTTGAGAAAACAGTAATATCATCCAAATATATTACTGCAAACTTATCTCCAACAAAAGCAATGTCCATAGCCCTTTGAAATGTAGCACCTGCGTTCATCAATCCGAAAGGCATTCTGGCATACATAAAGGTTCCCCAGGGAGTTGTAAACATCGTTTTCTTCTGATCCTCCTTATCCACAGCCACCTAGTTATAACCAAAAAATCCATCTAGCATTGACATTCTAAAAAATCTTGTTACCTTTTGTAGCACATGATCCATTTTACGCAATGGATAGTTATATTTCAAAGAATCTGTGTTGAGATTTCTGAAATCCACACATAAACTTATTTCTCCATTTTTCTTTCTCACAAGCACTAAATTAGCCACCCAATCAGAGTACTTGAGTGGAACTATTATTTTGGCATCAAGCAACTTCTTGACCTCCTTTTCAATTGATGGTAGAAGTAGAGGATTTATCTGTCTAAGCTTCTGTTTGTAGGGTTTAATTCCCTCCTTCAAGGGAATCTTGTGCTGAATAATATTTACATCATAGGTTTTGAGATCTTCATAAGACCATGCAAAGACATCAACATAATTCTTAAAAAGTTTAATATATCTTTCTTGAAAATTAGGTGGCACTCCACTGAATAATTTCACTAACCTGGGATTCTCCTGAGTTCCAAGATTGTGATCCTGAATGTGTTCCTCCTGTGAAATTTTCCCTAAGTCAACAGCCACATCATTGGGATTAAAAAGTCTTTCAAGGTGAACAAGTCGCTTTGGCATAATATTATCTTTCAATTGAAAGATTTTCTTATTAGCTATTGAATCTTTTAAACCACTGACTTCTACAACTTCTGTTGTTTCTTCTTCATCCTGATCAATTTATATGCCCTGAAACTCTTCAACCATAGTCAAGAACTCCTTAATCTGTTGATCATCCTCAAAAACTTGCCAAGTCTTAACATTATCAGGAACAAAGGGTCCATGTCTCATCTCTATCTCGTATCTTAGTCTTGGATTAATAGGAGGCTTGAAAGTACTAGCAGCCACATCCAATCAATCTGCTAATATATTCTCATCTCTTGGAATGAATTGAATGTTAAAATCTTAAAAAAAGTTCTTAATCAAATCCCATGCCTCATTTCTGTATGCCCTAAGACTAGGGTGCTTTGTTCAGCAATGATCTTATATTTGCTTAATACTCAGCTCTGAATACCCAAAAGTAGAAATTGACTAAACTCTCATCTGTTTAGTTGTTTGTAAAGCAATAATCAAGGACTCATATTCTGCCACATTGTTTGTTGCCTCGAACTCTAATTTAAAGGAAAAAGGGAACATATTACCTCTAGGTGCAATTAGAAGAAAACCAGCACCTGTTCCTTCCTTGGAATAAGCTCCATCAAAGAAACATTTCCACACTTCTTCAATTTGTAGCTCTGTAATTACATTGGCTAAAGCAAGCTGCTTCTGATTATCTTCAGCTAGCTCTGCATTATCATGCAGCATGAAACAAGCAAAGTCATCCTTCTCCTGGATATATTCAGGTGAATTAATTGCTCCATTTTTTGTAATTGTTTTTGCAAATGTATTTTCTCTGTACAATCTCCTCTCTTCCCCACCAAAAGTTGGTATCATAGCATACGTAAAATCTAACTTCAAAACACCACCCAATTTAGCCCCCCAGGACCTAGATAGAAGGATTCCAAATCTAGCAGGAATATCTGCTACTACTACATCCATGACCAAGCTTCTAGCTAGAATTTGAGCTAGTGACGTTGCCAGATCCTTAATGACCCCAAGACACTTGACTTTGTTTGAATCAAAAGAATACAAGTCCCTATAGGGTTTGGTAACTTGTAGATTTAGTTGCTTCATTACTGACAAAGGAATAAGATTGTGTGAAGCTCCTGAATCAAACATACAATTACGTAAGAGGAAATCATGGACCAATATAGAAATATAAAAAGGCTGTATTGAAGAGTTTATTTCCTCAACATGTGGACCAAAAGACCACTACTAATTTGTCTTCCTGCAAATTTACAGTGTCATTTATAATCTTGTTTTCTTTCAAATTAACAAACTCGGTAATCTCCTTTTGATAAATAGGTATTCTTGTCAATTCTGTAAGAGGAACCTGAATTCTTACCTTTTCCAACTCATTAGTAAGATTAAACAAGTGACCCTATTTAGCAGTAATTTCGTTCTCCTCTCCACCCTTTTTCATGACTGGAATTACTTGAGGAATTGAAACAAGTTTCTCCAAAGGAATTTTTTTCAACTTGATCTTGAGAAGGCTCACCTTGAAGTATCTGTGTCTTGCCATTTGCATTTTGCTGCTGCTTTCCTTTATTCACTTGTTATGCAAGCTGAGATTCTTATGGAGTCGCCTTTGGTGAGGAAGTTGAAACTTGCTACTCACTTTCATTTTCTTGATTTCTTGATCTTTTCCTCGATCTCAAGTCATATTTCTTATGTAGTTCAGCCTGCATAAAATCATAGAATTGCTTCCAATATTCATCAATTTTATTTTCATCATGAATGGCATATGTTTCATCATATTCATACTCTTCTTCTTCGATACCAAGTTCATCTTCATCTACTGCATATAATGTAGAAATTTTATCTTCAGGTTGCTCTTGTTCTTCACCAGGATCTGCTTCCATATATAATGGTGCTTGAATCTGATTTTGATCTTTTCTTTCCTTCTGCAAGATTTGCAAAGGTTGTATTTTGTATTGGGGATTAAAGTTCTTATTATACTGTGTTTGCTTTTGAAAATTCTTATTTTCTAACTCTAATTTATTTAACTTATCTGACAAAGTTTTAATTACATTACATATATCCTCCAATGCTTGACTTTGAAAGGATTCCATCTTTGCCTTTCCCTTGTCTTGGATAGGTTGTGTCTCTGGTGCTTTTCCTGCAGCCACCAGATTTGCTTCTATATCTAATGCATCTGTTTGGATTTGATCAAGGGTTGGAGATCTTCTTTCCCTTAATGTGAATCCAAAATTTGATTCAAAAGCCCCTGCAAAAGTTATTTTTTCACTAGCAGGAGGAGGCTTAATCTCCGCTGGAAGACTATTGTACAATTTGTTAAATCTTCTGACAAATTCAACCATAGTTTCATCAAACTTCTTCTTTATGGCATTAAACTCTGTTAATGAATACCCATGGTCTTTTTTTTCTCCTCATTTCTGAATGAATAAATGTTCCATCTCTTCCCAAGAAGGAATAGAATTATTGGGAAGTCCTTTAAACCATTTCCTTGCTTCTCCATCCAAGCACTGAACAAAAAGTTTTAGAACAACATCTACATGTTCAACATTTTTGTTTTCTGCAAAATTGCAAAATACTGACACATGATTCTCTACAGTTTGTTCATCTTCCCTTGTAAAACGAGGAAGAATCTTGAGGTATTCCTGTGGCATTTGATTTAATGGTTGTGGCAATTGAAGAGGTGCAAACCTATTCATCAAGAATGTAGGTACTGCCATGTTTATTGAACCTTGATTACCAACAAATGCAGAACCTGACTTAGAAGTAAATGGAGTGTGTAGAGGTGGTAATGTGGATATTGGTTTAGGTTGAATAATTATAGCAGATAAATGAAAATTAATGGACTCTAAAGATTGCTCTTGACAATTAGGTTCTGAAATGAAGATGATGAAAAATATGACTCTTTATCAGATGAATGTTTGGATAAGTTACTGCCTGATGAAGACAATGTAGGGATGGGTGTAATTGGGATCTTAGACTTTCCAGCCCTCCTAGAAACTAGCCTTTCAGGATTTGAAAGAGCTTGAACCTTTTGTTGTGAAGTGTCTGATCTTGTATGGGGTCTCCTTGAAGCCAAAGTTATTGCTTTGATTCAAAACAGCCAAATATTTCCTCCCCACTGAACAACCAGAGGAAAATATTGGAAAACCCAAGGAAAAGTGTTCTTGTCTTCTCTACGCGACAACGACACTAATTAATGTTGTACCTTAAGAAACCAATTTCCTGGTTGTGTAGAAATTGTGCTTAAACATTAATGATTGTAATTACTGTCACTTTATTATATGTTGTGTTCTCAAATGAAGGACCTGGAAAACTTGGTTTTTAACTATTAATACATATGTGACCAGAAAATCTCATAGTGTTATTTACTTGCTGAATATAAATGATAAATGAAGAAGGAAGAAGTTAGAGACAATATGTTGCTTTACACAGAATCTATTATCTGTGACACTTGGAAATGTTAAAGATAATATGTTGGTCTTTCACAAAAACTACTATATGTAACTTAGAAGAATTATGAAAATGAGAACTGAATCATAGACAATATGTTGCTTAGCACATAAACTACTATCTGTGACCCTTGGAGAAGTTAAAGATAATATGCTACCTTACATAGAAACTATATCTATAACTTAGAAAGGAAGGTGAAAACTTCAAGTATAGGAGTGCTCTTTTAAGGAATTTTAACTTTATCTACATAAGGCAAATAAAGACTGCAGCTTCATTACTATACTTGAAAGAAGAAAACATAAGATGACACATGATAGAGAAGTTACAAAATTATACCCAACAATTCATGGGAACTTCTAATTCTTTCATAAATCAACAGTTATATCAGGAATACAATGGCCTAGCCTCTAGGTTCTCCAAAATTCCAACAACAACCTTTTTCTTTGTAGTTTTTCCTCTTTTTTACATTGGGAATAGTTACTAATCTCTAAAACTATCAAACTACTTAACTGCTTCTCTAACTATCTGAAGTAAAAATTATTACAGAATTTTACAGAGGGTAAAAGACACCTCAAAGAACATACAATAACAAGAAATAAGTGAACTAGAAGATCTGGATAATTGTTGGCTTTTCGGCTCTATTAATCGGCTCTTAAGTTCCTCTGTGGATACTTTAATAATTCTTAATTTGCTTTAACTGTAATTAACTGCGTTAGACTTTGACTTGTGCGAAAATCGGGCTTATGTATATATCAGGCATTTTGATTGGCCAAAATATAAAGAAAACATGCCCAACTGCCTTTTCTTCGGATTTGGTTTTAACGCTGGTTGTCCCTTTATACAACGAAATTAATGCTAATCTTTGGTTTACCGGGGAACTCAAAAAGAATTAAATCGGCTGTATAAATCCATCGGATCCGCCTGTTCAATGCTTCGTTGGCTTCGTATCACAAATCGCAATTGACCCTTTCAAATGATATATCAATACAAAACTTAACGATATGCAATATAACGGACGTGCCGAGAGTTTAAAACATAATGCATATATCTTCGGGTCCGGCCAGGGGTGATTTCATATAAATGTTGTTGAATTTTGCAATTGCGATTTAATCACATCGCTACACACACACACACACACACACACACACACACACACACACACATATTGGGTCCATTCTCCACCGTAGATTTCAACCCCAAGATCTGACAGCTGATATCAATTTTGGGTGGACTACTTGCACGAGAGTTACCTGCCCAAAATGAGTGGTTTTTCTCTCTCCTCTAGTTGATATGTGTCAACCATTGAATGGAATTGGACGCTTTCCTCTAAATACCATTTACCATTTTGCATCCACCTGAAATCCCGCTTATAGCTTTAAATCCACCCTTTGTCTTAGTTAATGCCCGATGACCGTAGATCTTCGACCATTGATGGCAGTGATGCTCCTTCAAAATTTCTCTTCCACCAGTGCTTATGGTTAATCTCCACCATTCATTCCTTGATTCCAATCTACATGATTTAGTCTGGATCGTTCATTTCCTTCGACCTCATCCATTAATCTCCAAGATCCAACGGTTCCTATGCATTCATTCTTCATTTGTCCCCTCACTTTGACTTTGTGCCATTTCTTCAGTATTTCGTGGTTCCGGGGTTTTCTTCAGGGTTTTGGCCTTTCATTTTCCCACTGCTCAACTCTCTTTGAGCTTGACTTCTGCGAATTCTCACTTCAATGTTATTCTTGGGCTTTACAACATAGTTTATATATATATATTTCAGTTATGGCTCTGTATAACCATTTTTATTATGATTTAACTTGATTGCATGGGTATACTGGGACCGATTCTTTTATACTTGTTCCTTTAGTGATTCTACTATGTCATTATCACTTCTTCCTCTTGCTTTTATCTTTTTTTAAATATTTTCAAGTTCTTGAATGAAAAATGAATACTACAAGCAACAAAAATTCATGTTACAACAGACCCTATAGAGTCCTTAATATCTTGTTCCCAAAGTGAATGCATCTCTCATAAGTGATCCAACATGCCAAGTAAGAACCTTTCGTTTTATGAAAACAACCCTCATCCCTTTGTCTTCCAAAGCAAATATTGATACCAATTTTTTCTTTAACCCAAGCACATACATTACATCATTTAGTATAATATATTCCATAGAATTCAAATGAAATTTGATAGATCCAAAACCTTTAACGAGATGAGTGGGGTTGTGTTATATTCTTTCCACATAGTTAACAGGGGGTTTGAGGTGTACCCGTAACCCCACTTTCAATTTTGGTTTTGGACCCTATGTTAGGTTGGGTGGACCCACCTATGGTTTTGTGCATGATTTCCGCACATGTTTTTTGGACGCGATGGTTTTCGGTCCATGGTTTTGGACGCGATGGTTTTCAGTCCATGGTATTGGATGCTTCGACATGTATAAATATGTATTGTAACATTGAAAGGAACATAATGAAAAATCAAACTAGAAGTCCCGGTTTTTGGATCCATTGGGAAATCTCTGTGTATATGTGTTTTATGTGTTATGCTCTCGCATTTTTATTTTTTCCCGTGATTTAGAATTCGTATGCAGGTAATTTCTGTACGGGGTTAAAAACTACATATTCTACATAGATTGTGAAGAGGAAGAAGAAAAGGAGCAAGAAAGGTCAAAAGAAGAGGATATACTCCAGGAACAAAGCCTAGATGAAGAACAAATGAATCCGACCATA
>APFE030516031.1:0-13080 GCA_000404065.3 Pinus taeda
TTTTCTCTCACATTGGGTTTTCACCCAAATCCTAGTCTTCTATGTGTATTTCTTATATGTTGTTATTTATCTATTCTTTACTGCATACTGGATAGTTAATGAATTAACAATGCAATGGTTAAGTTAGCTCACTCATGAAAAATGTGACGAATTAAGTAAATTGGATATATGTTGTTTTCATTATTTGAAGTCATGCACACACAGGTTGCATGAAAAGCAATAGCGTACAAAATTCTAAATATGTAATTGAAAATTTAAAGTGAATTAAAAATATTAATTCACCCCTCCCAAGTACTGGTCGCCATCCCCCTCCCCCTAACGTATTTTTCCTAACATTTACCTCGATAAACTTATTGATTAGTACCCTATTTGGAAGGTAATGGTTAGTCCACCAAAATAATTCCCAAAATTACGAGTTTAGTTCATGTTCCAACATCCTTTAATGGTCTCTTTCATTCCACTAATTTGAACTACAAAATCTATAGCATCTTTGAGAACAAGCTTAACTCATTCCATCATCTCAACGCACTACCGTGTATAATTTGTTTTTGCAACAGCGAGTTCGACGTTATCAGAAATGGTCAGTTTTTCAACGTAGTTGATTATTTTTATGCATATATTTAGATTTTTTTATTAATCAAAAAATTATTTTCGGATAATGCCCAATTTCAAATTCTTAAGACCAATCATGTTCGTATGATAATAAATTATTTTCACTAATATCATATTCATGTGTCCTAATGGGAGGTCGGAAGGTTAAGCTTAATCTGATAACTTAATTTCATTTGATAAACTAGCCATTAATAATTGTGGGGCATTATCAGCCAATCCTTTGCTAGTTACCAAAGCACGCAATGTTTATAATTAACCCTTGCTTCCAACCTTGCACTAATGTAACCTTACCAATCCATTGCTTTCCATTCGTATCCCTATGTCCGACATTTCATATCGTGGCCCAGGTAGCTTAAAGGTTTCCATCACAGTCACCAAATTCTCCGCAAAGAGTTGAACAATGAATAGTTCGACGAAATTTGATTCGGTTTGTTCATAGTTTTGGTAATTTGAGTGGCTTTTCAAAGAAAGCAATACTCCGTAACATAATAAGAATGTTTCCTGAGTTTCGACTTTTGGGTCGGAGATGAAATGGTTAGATATGCTTTGGCTTTATGAAGGGATTGTTTTGCTTATGATTTATGGGTATATAATGATGAGGTGTGAAAGCATAAGGTTGTGGGGGTGTACTTGTTAAATAATAAAATTTTTCATTTTTTAATTCTTTTTTGAACTTTTCAATTTTTTAATTTCATTCTTGTTTTTGGGTTGGAAAAGCCAAGACAAACTGGAAAAGAAAGAAATGCGCTAAAGTTGAAATTATTACTTATTTCTAAAATATATATTTATATTATTTTTGGACAACATTTTCCAAATTATTTATAAGAATTCGACCAAATAAGTTTGAAAGGAAAGAGTCATGTTACAATCTTAGTTTTAGGGTATAAATATTTTTTAATGCTAATTATAATATTTAAGGCAATGTCGCAATGGTTTCGGGCTCTGACAATGGTTAGGTTTATTTTGAGTTCAAATTTTTTAATGAGATTTAAAGTGAAAGTTAAAGATAGGTTCTTCTTATATATATATATATATTAATTTAAAACGAATTATAAAATAAAATAATAAAAATTAACATCAAAAATGTTATTATAAACATGGAAATTACAAAGATGAATTACAAACTTGAAGTTATGAATTTTGATCTATGCATTTGGTTAATAACTATAAGGCTCACAAAACCTCAGAAGATTTTTAAAATTCACCAAAATTGAAACCTCAAAGTTAAAATTCGAGGAACCTTATAGCATGAATTTTGATCATATCGAAATAAAATCCAAATTTTGATCGTATCGAATTAAAATCCAAATTCAAACTGGAACTTAGTATCTAACTATGGTTTTCGTATAGTAGGCAGACTGATCCAGCTATTTCAATTTCCCACTCTATAAGAGCTTTTGCGATAATTTAGAATTGTTCAGCCATTTACCATTCTAAAGCTTCATCGCAGACTTGTATAGCGCACCTTCACTGTTGGCATTCTTGCTATATTTCCACATCCTCCACGTTTGAAATGTTTCATCTGTAACCATTCGCATGGCTTTATGCTGGTGCACGAATTGAAATTGAGCATTAACATGATGCGTTCCTGGTTTGTAATGATGAGAAAGTAGGACTGAACAAAAGCTCTTGCATTGCACGCTAAAACATTTTGTTCAAAATAAGTTTGATGGCTAGTATCAAATAAATTTCTACTCACCTCCATAACAACTAACAACTGGTAGTTTCTCTTGTCTTTCACTCATATACCAAACCAACAGGTTACAATTTGTTTTCCACTTTCTGGCATAGACATTATTAAAACTCTCAAAGATATCCTAGCTAACCAGCAAAAAAATAATGTATATAACTGTAGTAGGTAAGATAGTTGTAGGTTTCCTTTTTATTAGTGGAGATGTATTTCATTTTTAAATGAAAAAGAAAAGCTGAGAGAATTAGTGGCTACGAATTCTGTTAGCATCGCAACTTTGTGTTTTCTCGCATATACAACAGTTTGAAATAATTTTCTTTATTCTATTTTTGGATTTTTCGTATCTTTTGTTTTTCTATAAATTGTGTTTCCACTCTAATATATTGGTACCATAGCAAGCTTTAGAAGAGTTTTAGTGTTTATTTTTCTATATTTGAAATTGCTAGCATGAGATGAGATGGAAACAATTATGATGTCTGGTGTGTTGAGATGAAATCATGTTTTGCTCGAAAAATATGTGGAAACTTGTAAAAATGGGTTGGTTTTCCTGCTCTGGCAGACCGGGATGTTTTCACTCAGGTTGAGAAGAGCATATTAAAAGTAAATAGAAAAAGGATGTCAGGACTTTTTACTTTATAAAACAAGTATGGGAGACTTTTGCAAACCAGGATGCAGTTTTCAATGCACTCACTCAAACTGAGAAGAGCATACTAAAAGTAAATAGCAAAAATGTGTCGAGCCTCTTTACTTTATAAAACAAGTATACGAGACTTCATTTTTCCAAGTATGGAAGTCTTTGAAAATGCATAACAAGGTAGCAGCAACAAAGTAATGCTTGTCCGGTTAAAATCGTTTAGAAGAGGTATTGAAAAAGGGAAAATGGAATTTGAGTCATTGAATGTTAGCTTTACTCACGAGCTAGGTTAATCAAATCAGAACTCATGGAGACACTTTTGAATATCAAATAATCATAGAAAAACTTTGAAAAAACTCCCACTAGATCTCATCCTATTGTTGTCGTAACATAAGACTTAAAGAATTTAACTCAAATGTCTTTTGATGAGCTTATGGGTTCCTTGCAAATCTATAATCAAAGGATGAATAGACCCCTATAGTTTTTTGAGAAAGCTTCTAGATCTCAAGTTTTGGTAAGGGGAAGAGATAGATAATAAAACAATAAAGATGCTGGGAGAGGAAATTGTGATGGAAATGTGAGCCACAACCATGAAAAAGCAAGAGACAATATTCTGAAAATACTGGAACAGTAAGAAAACTTTATTATTTTGAATGGGAGCTTCTCATAAAGGTGAGAAATCCAATCTTTAATGCCATTTTGTAAAATATTGGTGAGAAATCCAATGTTGAATGTCATTTTGGTAAAATATTGGAAATTTTACATTGGAAGGTAGAAAATAACAAATATGAAAAATGCAAATTTTATCAACGGGAAGAAATTAAAAGTGAGAAAAATGAAAATGTATTTATTATTTGTAATGAAATAGAAAAAGTTAATAAATATTTCCATAGAAATTGTGAGTGGAAATTAAAAAAAAATTAACAATTAAAAAATTAGTAAAAATTTATAAAAATAGGAAATAATAACGAAGTTTTATGACAAATCCAATATTCAAAGTCATTTTTGTAAAATATTGTTGAGAAACCCAATGTTCAATGTCATTTTTGTAAAAAAATAGAAATTTTACAATGGAATGTAGAAAATAACAATGTGATATGAATATGAAAAATAAAAATTTCATTAATAAGGAAGAAATTAAAAGTAGCAAAAAGGAAAATATATTTATTATTTGCAATGAAGCCAAAGAAATTAATAAATATATTTCTCACTTAGAAAAGAAGGAAAAAATAAATATATATTTATTATTTGCAATGAAGCTGAAGAAATTAATAAATATATTTGTCACTTATATAATGGTCGTAAAAAGCACATGAGTGGAAATAAAAAAATGTTTTTAGCATTAAAAAATAGTAAAATTTAAATTCAAAATGGGAAATAACAACAAAATAACCATCATGGTTAAAGGAAAATTCTCCATTTGCATTAACATGGTCAAGATACCAAATCCAAGATGTAATTTATTTTTATAGAAATGCTAGTGATAGCTAAATTACAAAAGTAAAACAAAAATAGGAAATTGTCTCCTTTAACTATAGAGAATGAATTTTCACCTACATTCAAAATTGATATAAGGATGGATTTGTTGTAGATAAGCAAATGGTAATGAGAGTACGGTTTGATTGAATAACATATTAAAACATATAAGGATGGTATATTTTGAAAACAATGTAGCAATAATGATTTTTTTTTCGTGTTTTATAATTTTTTTTTTAAATTAGTCTATTTTATAAAATTAATAGTTGATTTTAGTATAAAAATGTGATCTTATTTGTTAAAGTATAAATTTCATTTTTTTGTTATCTTCAAGAAATTCAAGATCTAGTTGAACAATAAAGTGGTCACTACATAAACATCTTAACAACTAACATAGAAGGAGAATAGATATCAAATGAGTTTATGGAATTTTGCAAATACCTTGAAATAAAAAAGTAATTAACAACAAGGTATACACCACAACAAAATGATGGTCACTACATAAACATCTTAACAACTAACATAGGAGGAGAATAAATATCAAATAAGTTTATGGAATTTTGCAAATACCTTGAAATAAAAAAGTAATTAACAACAAGGTATACACCACAACAAAATGGTGGTCACTACATAAACATCTTAACAACTAACATAGGAGGTGAATAGATATCAAATGAGTTTATGGAATTTTGCAAATACTTTGAAATAAAAAAGTAATTAACAACTAGGTATACACCACAACAAAATGGCGTGGCAATGTGGCAAAGATAAATAATAGAACCATTCAAAACAAACTAGAAGCATGTTAAAGGATAAAAGGTTCTCAAATGAATTTTGGGGTGAAAATGTAGCAATTATAATTTATTTGTTAAATACATCCCCATGACAAGTGTTTATTACATGAATCCAAAAGAGGCATGGACTAATAAAAGGCCTATTATTGAACACATAAGAGTTTTTGATTGTGTAATTTCCATATATATTCGAAGAAAGATAATAGAAGTGGAATGCTAAAAGATAAAAATGTATTTTTATTGGATATAGTGAGTAGCCAAATGATATTTACTATGCTATCATAATATAAAATATTTAATAAACAATAGTGATGTGGTGTTTCTTCAATATGAAGCATGAAATGATGAGCAAAAAAAATTAGATGTTGGGGTATCAACACTTCCCACGGAGTTATCAAATGGCTGACATGGTATAATTTTACCAAAATGGTACCTTAAAGCATTGGAATTTGGCATGGAGGACAAGGTGTCATCTAGGTGACATCTCCATTAACATGTTCCCAAGTTCCTCCATTAGGTACTCCTTGAAAAAAAAGAATGGAAAATCTAATCCATGGCCTTCAAGGTATCATGGCAAGGATAGGTCAAGGAAATCAAGAAGCTTAAAAGTGATATATTGAACATCAAGGTATGACATTTATTATAATGAATTGTTGAATCTTTCTTTATTTTGTAAACTAATTATATTTACTTTAAGGAAGGGGTAAAATAAATAAAATGGTGTAATGCCATGGATGAAGAAAGTTAAGAAATTGAGAGAAACAATATGTGGGAAAAAGCAAACCTTGTAGTAGGAATTTTTTATTTATTGTGAAATAGGTATGTAAAATCAAGGATGATGTAGAAGGCGGAATTGAAAGACACAAAGCATGCCTTATGGTCAAGGGTATAAATAATTACACGTAAGATATTATAATGAAACCTTTACTCCTATAGTAAGGATGGAGAGAACAAGATTTGTTGTAGATATAACAATTCAACAAAAATGGAAAGTCCATCATATGGATGTAAAATAAAATTTTCTTGTGAAATGTTAAATCAAGAAGTAAACGTTGAACTCCCAAGTTTTGAAATTCTAGAGCTTGAGAAAAGAGAGTATAAATTGATAAAAGCGTTATATGGGTCTAAGCAAACATTCATAATTTGTTATAAAAACATTGACTCATAATTATTGAACAATGATTTTAGTAAAAGAAATAGGAGCCAACACTTTACATCAAAGTCCACAATGAAGATATAGCACTATTGAGATAATTTCTTAGTATTGAAGTTAAAAAAACAAATGAAGGTATCTTCATATCTGAAGCCAAATATGAAAGAGAATTGCTGAGGGTATTTATGATGTTGAATAACAAGCTAGCACAAACAATGTCGTCAATGAGTTTGAATCTAAGAAAATGTGATTTTGCTAACAATGTGAATCCAATATTTTATAAAAGTATGGTTGTAATTCTTATGTATTTACAACAATAACGCTTGTGTCATCTATGTATTTAGTCTAATCTTTAGGTTTATGGAGAATCGAGAATAAACACACTTGCAAGAAGGAAATATAATTTGAACTTATGGAAATGCCACCAAAAACCATGTAATCTTGTATATTGTAGCATATAACATTGAGTTAGTTGGCTACAGTGAAAGTGATTTGGGAGAAATATAAATGATAAAAAGTGAATATTTGGATATGTGTTCTGAATTAGGTCAAGAGTTATCTCATAAGATTCAAAGAAACAATCCATTTTGTCACTTTCCAAATATGGAGTATGTGGGAACAAATGCAAGAGTTGTTTAAGATATATGGTTAAGAAGGATATAATTAGATTTGAGTTAAGAGAAACAAGAGGGAACAAAATTATTTTTTCATAACCAGTCCTCTATATCTCTCTAAAACAATCAATATTTTATACATGCAATAAATACATTGCCTTAAGATACCATTTCACAAGGGTATTATTTAAGGCATGAGAAATAAAGTTGGAAATTTGCAAGTTAGAGAAGAAACTTGCAGACATATTTGCATAATCATTATCAAAGGATAATTTAGAGCAACTAAGAGAGGATTTGGGAATGATAGATTTCAACAAATACTTGAATGATACCATAGATAACACTTCAGTCTTGCAACCCTAAATTTTCTTTGCAACCATACCTCATGAGATTCCCATTATTTAAGTGAATTCAAGCTTAAGGGGGAGTGTTAAAAATGAACACGATGTTAAGTATGAACTATGTGCCCTATATTCACCTATGCAACAACTAGGCAATTTCTCTTGTCTTTCACTCATCTACCAAATGAGTAGCTTGTGGCCTATTTCTTAAATTTCAACCATGGAGAACTATTAGACCTCACAAACATATTTTAGCTAGTCACCAAAAATTTAATACATATTTTAATTTGATAAATAAATTAAACTTTTATTCATTTAATATTTTTATATATCTACTAAATTTCTTTATTTTTTTTTTATTTAATATTTTGATTCAAATTTTAGTATTATTAATGTATTTTGCTTCAATATATTACTTATCAATTCTACACATTCCACTTTTTCATAATAAACACTTTGCAATACTACTTATCATGATATTTTCCTAACCATGTGTCGTGTTGATGGATTCTCCTTGCATAGTAGGTGTACTGGCATTCTATTCCCACATTTTTGGAAATCCTCCCACCCCAAAGGAGCAAAATGCCCTATGCAAAGTCGTTGATGTCTTAGACACGTTTTGGAGAGACCTCATGGTTGATTTCATGATGATATCTCTAGGCACTTTACCATTGATCATTGTGTCACCCTTAGAACATCGATAAAGAAAGTTTGGGACAAAAAAGGTGAAACAACCTATTTTTGTTTTGTGGACTTTAATAAAGCCTTTAATGCAATGCCTATAGATAAACTATGAAACAAAATGGAAGGGTTGTGTATCCCAAATGAATATAGAGTGGCAATTCCAAAACTTTATGCAAGGGTTAGAGCTAAAATCATAACAAAACAAGTGAAGGAATGTTCAAATGTTTTGGTAGTGATATTGGAGTTAAACATTGATGTCCTCTCTATTCCCCAGTTTGTTTGGTTTATACATTGATAGGCTGGAAGCTTAGTTAAGCAAAGAAAATGGAGCGGGTGCCCATTTAGTAGGCTATGTGGTTAAGTTAATTTTATAAGTGGATGATCTTTTTCTAATTTCAAAAATAGAGAACGGATTAAGAGAATACTTAGAGGGCTTTAGGAGGTGAGGATGCAAGCGAACATTTCCAAGACCAAAATCAAGACCTTATCCTTAAATAGAAAAGACAAATCAATCCTATTTCTTTTTTAAGGAAGTCCATTGGAGACAGTAAAATAATACAAATAAATTGGGATTGACTTCCAATATAAGGTTAGCTAGGAAACTTGTAAGGTGAAGAGGATACAGGGAGGATGGAAAGCCTCATACTTACTCGTGATTGGAAAAATTAAAAATTCCTTTTGTTTTGTTGGTTACGTTGATTGTTCTATACTGTTGTGAAGTATGAGGAAGGCGTATGTCAACTTGCAATTAGAGACAACTAGAAAGAATCTAGAAGTAACTAATTACTAGAAATCTCAAAGCTAAATCCACGCTGCAATATGAAATTATTTTAGCTGAAGTAGGTACTATTCCATTGGAGGTGACAATGATACTTAGGTTAATAAGCTATTTAAAGAATGTTGAAAACATGGATAACCAAAGTTGGCCCAAGATAGCTATGGACGAGGAGTTACATGTAGGAAGAAAACATGGATGAATAAAAATAAAAATTGGCTAAACTGAGTATCAAACTCCATGAATGTCCTAACACTAAGGAAGAAATAAAAATTTAGTGTTTGAAAATTTTAGGACCACCATGTGGATGACTCACAAAAAGCATAAGAAATCGTATTACATCAGAGTTTAACCCAACTTGTGACCATGGTAAAAAAGATATTTAGGGGAACTTATTAAATGAAAAACAAGTTTGTTAGTTGCACATCTAAGGGTGTGGTAGAAACAAAATGACACTTTGTCATTGAATGTGCACCTACAAGGATATCTCTATTAAGTATGAAAATTGTTTAAATGTTGACAACATGTATCATCTAGTTGATGAGAATCAACTACATTTCTAGCCTTCTAGTCAAGATCTATCATAGAAGCTCTGACATCAAAAGAAATATGAAAATGATTTATGGCTATTATTCTCTTTGTCCCTTGGACAACTATTCAGCATCCTAAACACCATTCCAATCAATCAATCGTCTCATAAACAATGATTCTATTAGGTTAAAAAATCTAGATGTTGGGGTGTTTGAATTGTTTTTAATGGTGGAAATGGATTCGACAACATCAAGAACCCTTGGGTATCCAAATTCCTGAAATTTTACAGATTTAACCCAGATTTTTTGAAAATCCTACCAAATTTTATCATAATCTTAATTTTATCGTAATCGTAATGAAATTTCCTTTTTTCGAACATCAAAAATGCTTCTCAGAATCCTCGCTTCACACCCAAATTATCAGAATTTCACAGATAACCTCCCGGAATTGATGCCAATGAAATATGAACTTGCTTATAACATTAAATAATAAATTAGTGATGTATTGTATGTACATTTTGTGTGTGAAGCCTCTCGGGATTGAAGACGTTGGACAGGAGTATCAGAATTTCACAGATAACCTCTCGGAATTGATGCCAATGAAATATGAAATTTGTTATAATATTGAATAATAATTTAGTGATGTACTGTATGTACATTTAGTGTTTGAAGCCTCTCGTGTGTTGGGAATTTTTGCAATGGGAAAATACCAAAACCAAACATTAACTGAACACAGAGTCAATGCTCTGTTTTAATTACTCTACTCCAGGATCTTTTGTGCACAGGAAAGCCAATTACTGAACAGAGTATTGCACCACCATAAAGATTTCCATTCATTAAAATAAAAACACTAATACATATTCATCCTCTTTGCTGAGAGGGATTTACCAAAAACAACATTCAACCAAAACTCTGTTTTCACCTGAGAATTTACTGGACATATTCACCTCTTTCACTCAGAGGGAATCCACCAACATTACAAAAGAAATTACTCTGTCTCCTTTGAAATTTTACACCACTGTGTGTAAATATTTCATTTACATTCACTGCTGTGTGAAAAACAAAAATTACAGGGATTTACAGTTTTACCTTTTCACTGTTGTGTGAAACAATTCATGGTTTTACATACTTGCCCCTCGTTTTTCTTCTTTCACTTCTTCACCTTCCCTCCTGCACTACTGTGCGTTTTACAATATTTTTTTTAATATAATGTCAACGAACAACAACTCATTTTTATGCACTGCTTGTGCGTGCCAAAAATAAAAACAGAGACTCTGTCTCATCCCTTTCTTTTACGAGCTGTGTGTTTTACATTACTTACTTCCCTCGCTGCTACGAACCAACACTCCTCACATTACATTTTAACCCAAAAAAAATTCAGTCTTCTGTGCGTTCTTCCCCTGCATTACAATGTTTATACTCTGGTCTTTTTCGGTGCTGAGAACTCAATTCATATTATACTCCTCCCCGTGTGCAATTCACATAACACACAGTCAACGCTCATGCAGTTGGTATATTATTTAATAGAACTTACATACCGTAAGTAAATACACCCATGCTTCCGTAAAACAAATATTACATGCTGTAGGAAAACATTAAATACTTTACCAAAAACCATGTCATAAGATTAACATTAGAGTATGGGTAAAGTAATACTCTACGCTGCATTTATGTTTAATCAGACCGCATGTACCTTCTTCGCGATCGAACGGCGGAGAAAGAAGAGCCAAATCGGACGCATATCGCTTCCTTAAGCCACACAACTCAAACGATTTTTAACGTCTGGGGAATGGTGGTTTAAGGTTCGTACAGAGGACGCGTGGCTGCAGCGGATTGTGTCGGGTGCCTCCAGGGAAAAACAGCCTTTGGCAAAAGGCGGTGCGAAATTGCTTAGTGGTTTTCGGAAGAGGTTTTGTTGTTGCCGTTTAATGCTCCCGCGCCGCATCCGCCAACATTGCACACAGTTGGAATTAATATTCCAACACTCCCCTTTAATTTCAATTGCTGGGCATTTGATCATACCCAGACACTTTCTTATCTCTTTGACATGCTGCTGTTACAAAAGAGTCTTCCTCTTAACAGAGGGATTCACCACTGTCTATGCTGAAAAGCATCTTCCTCTAAACTTGAGGGATTCACCTGTCTATGCCAAAAAAAACATCTTCCTCTTCACAGAGGGATCAACCTGAAACTGTGCTTAAGAACACCTTCCTCATGACAGAGGGATTCACCATAACAATGTGCTGAAGAACACCTTCCTCTTGACAGAGGGATTCACCTGTGACTATGCTGAAAAGCATCATCCTCTTGATAGAGGGATTTCCCATGTGTATGCTAAAAAGCATCTTCCTCTTAACAGAGGGATTTACCATGACACTGTGCTGGAAAGCACCTTCCTCTTTAACAGAGGGATTCACTAAGAACTTCACTTCCTCTCACGGAGGGATTACTACCAAACACTGCTTTAGATTCTGTTTCAAAAAAAAACATTCATTGCACTGTTGTGCATACTCATTACATTGTTCTTTTACGCTGCTACATATTCTCTGCTGCACTGTTGTGCCATCTTTTTTGCTGCGTTTACCCCACACTGCTGTGGCTACACTTGCTGTTGTGTTGCTGCACTTCACTTACATTTCTTTGCAAACTCTGCATTGCTGTGCATTCTTCAAAGACATAATACTCTGTCTTTTCTGGAACAATTACTCTGTCCCACCTTACAAATTTACACTGTTGTGTGTAAACATTTCTTCAACAAAAACTTCATGCTCCTGCATTTCCTTATTTGCATTGCTGTGTAAAAACACATTTCTTCACTCTCTCTTAGTTCTGGTTTCATTTTCTTCGCACTACTGTGCTTCTCCTTCTTGCCATCACGCTGCTGCCTTTTCTTATGCATTGCTGTCCATACCCATAACCATAGACTCTGTCATCCTGGGTTTTTATTTGCTGCTGCGTTGCCTCTGCAATTTGCACTGTGGCTGCCTTTTGTTTCATCATACTGCTGTGTGCCCATACACTAACTCTTTACTCTCCATTACTTGCACATAGAGAGAAAACATCCTCACGCTGTTTTGTGCTGCATTCTCCACACAACAAAAAAAATTAACACGGGCTGCTGCCTTTTTTTTTACACTCTTGCTTCACATAATCTTAGTTCTCATTCATTTTTTTTTACACAATGCACTGTTGTGCAGTTCCTTTCATTTTTCTGTTGCCACACATTATCATTCACCCATGTGCATTAAAAATCTGTTGTCCCTGTTTCTCTTTATGCATTTCTTTGCACGCTGCATTGCATATGAAGGAAAACATTTCATTTTTTACTGCTGTGTATTGTACTCACTCTGCTGTGAGTATGTTCTCTCACGTTTCATAGAAGGAAACTACCTTCCATTGCTATGCATTTCAATGCATGTACTCCATAACAAAAAATTGAAAAACTGTTGTTTTATGTTCTATCTTTCCACTGCTGTGAGGGTCTCCATGCTTTGCATACTTTTCTTATTGCGCTATTACACTTCACATTTGAGCGCTACCCCTTTTTCTTCTCTGCTTTTATGGCAGATTTAACTTCACATTTTTCCTTTATAAAAGGTCTTCATCAAAGAATGACTGTTAAGACAGTTTAGCAACAAAAATTACAAGCTCCCCTTTAATGTGTGCTTGTCTTCTTTTGACAGACTCTTCTCAAAACAAATTTAGATCCACTGGGGAGTTCAAGGGATTTTCAGATTGCCTTTCCTTCCTTCTCCATACTTGTGTAACTTTCTTCTT
>APFE030516032.1:3268-41899 GCA_000404065.3 Pinus taeda
ATAAATAGTATTATAAAAAATGAGATACAAATCTTTCTTAACTCCAAACTAACCTATAATATTGAGAAAAATTAAATTTCTCAAAACACAAAAATAAAAATAACTTAAAAAATCTAAATTAATAATTATTTACTATTTACCCAAGTGTAGTAGCCATTCCTTCTCTAAAAGCTAAGCACATTTCATTGTTATATATAGAGATAATCTCGTGTTTTTTTAATAGGAGATCTAATGGGTCATTACTCATTCTCTCTTGTATAAAGTTTTTGTGTTTTACAATAGTTTAGATATCTCCGTGGTATGAGAGAAATATATGCAAACCCCTTCTTATCATCTCCCAGAGATATTTGTAGATTGTGTGATCTTCATACCAGATTAGATTAAAGTGAGACCTATCTTGTGTTGTTGCATTCAATCGATCATCGCATTATTTCTATGCTTATCATGTTGGCTTGCCTCTTCTCTGTAAAGATCATATAAACATATCTTCAGAATTTCTTTGCAAGAGTAAGGTTTCAAATATAAAGTATTGGGTATATTTTCTTTGGCAAGTGTATATTTTCATTATAAGATTAATAGTCAACAAAGACAATAAAATTTCTCTGTCTCATATATCTTTTTAATAATAGCACTATAATAATTAAAAAAAGATAATTGAATAAAATTGGATCGTGTAAATTTTCTTTAAAATTTTAGTGTTTGGAATCTATTTATTTAATTCTCTTAAGTCTTCTAGATTCTTAAATTCTTAATAATAAACTGTATAACCAGCATAATACACCATGTTTAAATCCCTGACTCACCTGGCATTCATTAATCTCATTTGCATCATTGGGGAATCTTATAAATTCAAATGAGTTGGAAAATATTGTGGCATATCTCATCCTTCAAATTTGAATTTCCTTTCCTACCAGCATCACAGTTAGTAGTATGTGCTATGTGGTCTCCCTCCCATAGATAGATTCTATATATGTAATATATTTAAGATCCTAGAGCACTTTCGGGGAATTGGTTTGCTTTCTTTTTTATATATATCTATATATATATATATATATATAATATATAAATATAAATAAAACTAAAAAATTGAGTACAATTTAATTTTATGGCAATGTCACACATTGGAATATGAATATCATATAGGTGATTACACCATTAAGCATATAAAAACAAATTTTGGGCATTGTATGGTATTCTTTTGTTAAAATGGTGAAGTCAAATATGGTTGATCTCTTAATTTTTCATAATTATTTTATTTGTAAATTCAAGCTGCAACAATAAAGGGATTTGGAAAATGATAGTTATGAATATTATATATTTGATTACATTATAAAGTATTGTTTTTGTTGTTTGAATTTATATAATAACAAATGTTGTTCATTGTATGGTATTTTTTTATAAAATGGTGAAGTTAAAGATGGTTGATCTCCTAATTTTTCATAATTATCTTATATGTAAATTTAAGATGCAACAATTGTTACAATGTAAAGGGATATGGAAAATAATAGTTATGGTACAAATAATATTTACGAAATAAATATGTTTTTTCTTATTGAAACAAATTATATGAACTACAAGTTTGATTGGATTACATGTTTCATTAGATTATATGTTTCAGTTAGATTGTTGTTTTATATTGCTAAATGTAAAATTCAAAAAACAAGTTGGCTCCTTGTTTTGTAAAGTCAATGAATTTTGAGCTTCACAATTAGAAATAGACTTGCTATCACTTGTACTTGATGAACATGCATCCATTGAACACTATCTTTCCAAATTTAAATTATTAGTGGCATAGTTGAAAACATCTTGGAAAACTAAATGAAATGAAGGGTACATTTTCTTGGTCCTATTCAAGCAAAACAATCATTTTCAAGTATTTTATTCTACATTTTATTATTCTATAATCTACGTTTATACAATTAAATGCTATTTATATCTCTAAGAATTAAGGTCTTGTATCTCAAACTTTTCTAGATAGGCACAAAAAACATGGTATAAGAAAAATATATATTATTCACAAGTTTATAAGTCTCCCTCCAATCCCAAGTAGAATACGAAGTCTTTTTCTTTGTCTTCCAAATTTGGTGATTTTTTCTTGAAGAAAAGAAAGAAGAGGTCAAGTGAAACATATAGTTTTTATGGAGTACATGGGCATATCATATCTAAATGTTGGATAAAACTAGAATCCTTCAATGAATTCATGCATCAACACAACATCTTAGTGCCAAAATCTTCTTCATATGTTAAAGGGCATGCTTTATCTACTAAGCCTCATACGCATCATCAAATAATTGGATACTTGATTTTGGTGCATTATTTCATATGACTCATTCTCATGAGTTGTTTTTCATATCCAACTCTAACATTTTTGAAACTATATTTTGTGACTCTACATGGCTTGATATTTTAGGATCAAGAACTATGTGGTTACGTGATGTGTGCGTCAATGTTGTTCTTTTTTTCTCTTGACATATCTTCCAATCTACTTTTTATTTATTAAGTCTGACATTTTGATATAACATGAATACAATGTATTTTTCTCCTTATGATGTACCCATCTAAGAACTATGAAATCTAGAGACTATTGTTTCTTTTAGAGGTATTGATCATAGTTCCCAAATGTGCAAGTTTAATTGTATTGATCATTCCACATATTCCTATTTCATTGTGCATGTTAATTATTTGAGTAGACTTTGGTATGAAATATTTGACCATCTAAAGTATACCTATTTGCAACAATTAAGAACACAAACTCAGGTACTTAGTCTTCCCAAAGTTTCTTGAATTGATGGAGTTTTTTAGGTTATGTTCTTGAAACAAAACATCAAGACCCTTTTCCTAAAGGAGAGGCCTTTACTCATGCTACTGCACCTCTTGGATTGGTAGATAGTTCTTTGATTTCATTTCCAACTCATTCAATTTCAAGGGCTAAATGTCAACTAATTTTCATGGATGACTTCTCACATCACTATTGAGTTTACTATCTTATCACAAGAGTGAGGAATTGGTTACTTTTAAGATAATAATTTTTTTTTTGGGAAACAATCTTCTCTTTCTATTAAGAAACTATGCAAAAATAATTGGGGGGAGTATGCCAATTAGGAATTGAATTATTTTTGTACATATCATGGAATTTGGAATTAACATTGTGTTCCCTACACCCCTTAGAAAATGGAATTATTGAAGGAAAGCACTAGACACTAAAGAACATGGAAAACTATGTGATTTAATTGAAGAACAGGACACCTTCTTTCTAGGCTTAAGTAGTGAAATGTGCCATTTATATTAAAAATTGGATGCCTTATAAGGAATTGTTGCACATGACCCCAAAGGAACCTTGGACCCATGTTGAGATAGATGTCTCCACTTATAGGGTATTTGGAAGTCTAGTGCGGGTCTTAATCCTAGATGGAAAGAACAAATCTATGGAAAAGAAGTGATAACCACTAATATTTGTTTTTTATTGTGAGGATATGGAGGCATATAAGATTTCATCCCATTTCGAAATATGTCTTATTTTGGAAGGTTTTGTTAGTTACTCTGAAGATATGGAGTCACATAGGTTATTTGAGCTTATTTCAAAGGTTTTCATGTTTTGAATGGTTGTGCATTCTAATTAATGATCGCACCTCACATTATATCCTTATTTCAAAAATTGTCATGTTTATGGTGGTGTACATCATGATGATAATTATGTTTTTGTAGAATAATACAATTATGAATATTTTGAAGTTGAAAATAAGTGAGAATAAAATCAACCATGAAGAGAAGCAAAACGTGAATGGCTTGAATAAGAACAAATTCATAAATAATAGTATTTGAGGAGGAGATTTCATAAGTGAAAGAGACATGACATGTACATGGGCATAATCAAATTGATTTCATTTATTCTACCTTTTATTCTCACCATAACCATCCACAAACAAATGGTGTCTCATTTTCGACTCATGTCATTTCATATGATCCATAATAGTTTTTTGATGTAGTTGGGTCACTTTAATGGGATGCTACCATAACAAAGGAGTAGTCTTCTTGAATGAATAAACACACATGGACTCCCATTGATCTTCCTAAGTGGAAATTGTTGCTTTGCTTTAAGTGGGTCTATAGAACCATATATGTAGTAGATGAATCTATAAATAAGCATACCATACATTTAGTGGCCAATGAATTTTCATAGGTTGAAGGGATTTATTATTCCAAGATATTTCATGGCCTCTTGTCAAGATGAATTATATATGCCTTAGCATTCCTATTTTTACCTACTAAGCATATCCAATCTATCATATGGATCTAAAGAGTGTTTTATCACATGGTAATCTACAACAGATGCCCTCCTAGTCTTTTGTAGGAACCTCCTCTTGTTTGTAAGTTTTGACAAATTATATATCGCTTCAAACAAGCTTTTATATATTAGTATAAGAATATGGATAATTTTCTTATTTCTTTAGGGTTCAATCATTTCCATTTTGTTCTTATAGTTTATACCTAGAAGGGGGGGTTTTCATATCTTGATTATAGTCTTTTATGTGGATCATTTATTTTTTTTGCAAGGAGTTCTTTATATAGATTCAAAGTGTTTAGGAAGCATTTATGGGGAAACTTAATATGGCAAACCTAGGACACCTTCATTATTTTCTCAGCCCGTGTCCATTTTCTAGAAAAAGTATGTTGTTGTTTTACTTCAATGTAGGGAAAATTTTAGAGGATAAATTCCATAGATTATCTAATTTTCCATACTTTTTTCCAAAAAAGAGATTCACTAATTTCCATTTTTTCTAACCCAAATTTTATGGGATAAAATTATTTTACCGTAAAAATACTCAAATTTATAAAGACTATAATTCATTAGAAATTTGAATATTTATACAAACATACCACCAAACATTTTATATTTTGTATAATAGGGACTAGAAGGATTTTCCGAGGATTTCACACTTTAGGATAACTTTTCACCATTAAAAACTGTCCTCCTTCAATTCTTTGGTATGTATAATTGTAAGCTCATGGCTAGCAGTGAATTTTAGTCAGGTGATACCCTTTCTACTAGTTTCTCTACACCATGCATTATTCTTTCATTGTATTTGCAACTTGTTTAGAGTTTGTTGTATTTGACTCATACTCACCTTGGCATCTCTTTTTGTAGCATGGATTGTCTCTCAATTCTCTCAAGATCATCATGACATTCAGAAGGAGTATGCAAAGCACTCTCAATTCTCTCAAGATCATCATGACATTCAGAAGGAGTATGCAAAGCACATTTTGAGTTTCATTCAGAGTACTATCAATTTTGGAATTTAGTATAGCTTTGGTGCCTCTCATCTTGTGGGCATCACTAATTCTGATGGGTCAGTTCATTCGATGATTGGGCATCCACATCCAATTTTTTATTTCACCTTGGGTCAAATCCTATTACATGGTCTCACAATAAGCAGTTGACAATTGCATTATTCTCTGTATAGATTGAGTATTATGCTATAATTCTTACTAGTTAGGAAGGCCTTTAACGTCAACAACTAATGATAATGTATGTTACTAAGCAAGACCATCCACCACTCTTTTGGTGTGATAATTGAAGTATCCTGAACATTTCTTGTGACACAGTCGAACATCAATAAAAAAAGCACATTAAGGTCTACCAGTACTTTATTCGACACCTCATCCAAAATGTTGTTACCATTTTAGAGTCTTCACTAAACCTTTGGAGAAAAATGATTTTCTTCAAATTACGATCAATGCTTGGTGTGAATGAAGTTGCCCTTGGGGGGTCATTTTGAAGTCCTCCTTCAATCATTTTTTGTTGCTTTCTCTTTTGATGCGGAATATTTCCCATGGGTTTTCCCCTTTTCTCCACTTATCAGAGTTTCCTTAGGTACCTTAGTAGGCCTAATTTTCTATACATATTTGTAACTTCTATGTTTACTTCATATGTTTCTTTTAAGGGGATTATTAGTGTTATTCTCTAATGCATTATTATTTTCTCATGCATTTTGATTTGAAAATGTGACTTTTTAAGAGGAAACAAAAATTCTTAATCATTAGAAGAAACAAAAATTCTTAATCATTAGACTAATTTAATATCATTAAATATGTATAGAAAAACTATAACTATATTAATACCATTAAATATGTAATTATTACATGAAACAAATATAATGTAAATGTATTCAATCACATTGTATTTTGCTTTGCTTTGTTAATTTAAAATTATAATCATTTTTAAATGAAAAAGATATAATGTTATTGAACTAAATATAATATAAATACTAACTCAAAACACATTTCATATTAAGTGAGAATATATATAAAATTATATATATGTGGGTGATTTTTATAAAATAAATATATTTAAATATTAATACATTGGAATTTATAATTTTGATATGTATATAATTTATATATTAATATAGATAAATACGAATATACAATGCGGTATATTTTCGATTTAGAGAAGCTTGTATTTTATTTAGAGAAGAAAAAAAAGAAAAAATTAGCGTTCATTAGTGTTTTGATTTTTGATCATTGTAAAATAATCATTTCAAAATTATTAATATTTATATTCGATATTGGCATAGTATATTTCATTTAAGAGAAAGAGGAAAAGAAAAAAAATATATTGGTTAGTGTTTTAAATTTTTTGTATTTCAATTTAAGAGAAGCTTGCATTTCAATTTAAGAGAAAGAAAAAAATGAAAAAAAAAAACGTTCGTTAGTGTTTTGAATTTTTTGAATCATTCATAATAATCATTTCAAAATTATTAATATTTAATATATCCATATTTGCATAGTGATTTCAATTTAGAGAAAGAGAAAAAGGAAAAAATAATATTGGTCATTGTTTTGAATTTTGAATCATTTGTAATATCATTTAAAATTATTAATATAATATTCAATATTTAGCAGATTAAAATTAATATTTTATATATCAATATTTGCATATTAAAATTATTATATTTATATATCAAAATTTAGCATATTAAAATTATTAATATTTTCTTATCATATTTAGCATAGGTGTGTATTGAGAAATTTCTTCACCTTCATTTTTTTTTTGTCTCAGAAATTTGTTTACAATTTTAACATTATAGACATTTTATCAATATTTTATTAAAAATAAGATCTTTTATGTTTAAGTTTTTTTTTTTTTCTTAAAATATTAAAAATTAAAATATTACATAATTAATTTTATCAGTTAATAAATAATTAAAAATCAACCATATTAACCCAAAGGATAATCAACGTAAAAAAATTCACAAAAAATAAATCACATCTAATATATACACTGAAAGATATGAATCAAAGGAACAAGTTGAGTTTAAATTTGAGAGTTAAGTAAATTAATAAATATAGTTGGTTTACATTTCTTTTTATGTAGTGGTAAAATTTATTACAATTTATTTATTAAATTAGTAGTGAAGATAATTATTATTAGTTGTTATTGATGAATGTAGGCTAACTCATCATCATTATTCAAGGAAAACCATGCTTCTCAGAATTACTTACTAGTAGTTCATAAAAAGACAAGTTTTCCCTCTTGCCACATATCTCTAAATCTTACATAGTTAGCCTGTTAACTTTAACTTATTTCCTTGAGCTCTTAACCAAATAAAAACATTTTTAAACATAATCTAAATCCAATATAATTTATCTACACATTAAAAACCATTCTATCTTATTACACCATTAAAGTTTACTATATTTACTATTTTATTTCTTTAGGAAGAGATTCACAATGCATATCTTATTTCTTTAGGAAGAGATTCAAAATATAAACTTTTCCTTTGGTATTGTCCCCGGAGTTTTATCCACATATCCATAAAGGGACATAAATTTCATGAAGGTGCCTAAGTTTTAGGGTTCCACATCCGTCCACGTAAAGATAGCTCCGTATTCGTACATTCGTTTGGCAGAGACTTTAGCGATCAACCAGCCGAAATTTTAGAAAGCATTGTACAGCAAAAACTTAACTGGATGACAACAAAATTATCCGAAACGCGAACTACCCATTTTCATTTGAATTTGAACAGAATTGGGAGATCTCATGGGAGCACCACATATCTTGAAATTTAGGTTTAGTTGTTTGGTCTTGAACGGGGTAGGCTAAAGCGCAGAAACGCAGGAATCTTCTGCCCTGATTCCGGTACAGTTCCGAGTGGTTTCAGGGAACTTTGGCAATACATCATCTGAAAGTTACGTTTTATCTGCTAGATAGACAACGCCCTCGAAAACCAAGCCACAGGATTGTCTGATGGTTCCTATTTCTAACGTGGGCTGCTTAGAATTTCGTGAAGGCCACTTGCTTTTCACTTTGGAATTACAATGTAATTTTCGCGACATTGGTGTCTTCAACTTTTATCCATTCTATGCTTCCGTATCAAATCAAATCAAATCAGCCCCTTTTTACTATTGTAATTTGTCCCGTTTTTCCTGGTAACACACCAAATCTCTCACCGACAGTAGGGTACGCTTAAAGTCTAAGAAAGCAGTGCAGTCATGAGTTGTGTCTGAGATGAAGGAGACCGGCTGCGAACAATAGCATCATCCTCCACAGTTGGATCATTGACTGCTTTTTATGTCATCATAACTTCTTCCACACCGACACTTCTCCTTCATATCCCCCAACTGTATAAATGCACAACGTCCACAGGGCTTCATCCTCTAACACAGCACAGTTCCTGACTCATTTAACCGGTCCCTTCCTATATCAGAGAATTCTATATATAGATCTCTATCTCTCTCTCGTTTTACATTTCGAATAGATAGTGTTTCTAGAGTTCAGAACTCTCCTCCACTAAACCCTAAGTTGTGCAACTCATATCATTTTAGGTTTCAAATCTACCTGGGTTTTGTCTTTCCCCAGGAAAGGATTACACAACTATGATCCTCAGGAGCAGTTCTGTGAGCAAAGCTGTTATATCTTGCAAGGCCGTCATGACTGTTACAGAGTTCTTGGCATTGCTTATCATATGCAGTGCCCTTGCAAGCACTTCTCTGCAGGCACGAGCCCACCATGAAGGTAACAACATTATAACCTCTTTTATGTAGAGTTAGCAAGCTTCACAAACTTTGTCTAATTGTTGGTCATTAATGGAGATCTTCATCTTCATCTTACTTTGTTTGTCTTTGTGAGAAAATGTTTCTTCTGCGTGGTTTTATTGAAATGCTGGTTATAATAACTTGCAGTATGTATACTATGAACCATTTTTATATCATCAGAATTAGTCAAGATTTGCACCTGGCCTTATCAGCACGTTTAGGAGATCTTAGTGAGAGTTAATACAAGCCAAAGTACTTGGCTGCTTAAAACTAATACAATCCTGAGCACCTAGTTTCTTGCTGCCAGCAGCAATACAAACCACAGAGTCCATCTGCTTAGGATTATTACAATCCTAAGAACCTATATGCTTGCTGCCAGACCATAATAGACGTCAAAGCACCTAGCTGCTCACTATGAATGTAAACCCAAGCATCTAGCAATTTAGGATTAAGACAAGCCCAAAGTTGCTTGCAACCAGTCTACACACCTATGGGCTAGGCTTACGCATCTTTGCAATAAGTGTGTTTTTGGTTTTGTTTAGCTGTGTCAGGGCAGAATACCTGCATGTAATGGTATGCAATATGTTTCATCAGTTTTACTTGTATCCAACTAATGGGTATGATATATTTCAGGTACCGGACTGGTTGGCAGGCGAACCAACTTCTTCACTGTGAAGCAGTCAGCCTCCCACACTCAGAACCAATCAGACAGCTCTGTTGAAAACAATAATGTAAGTAAGAATAATTTTCTTTCCTGATCTAACAAGTGTTATGCAAAATTATGCTAGTTGGGGTCAGAATCCATCTACGATAGACCACGTCCAGCTGCAGTAAGACTTTAACGAAAGGGACCAAGTGTCTACTGCCATTTCAAATCCTAGGTTCATTGATCACCTTGTAATTTTGATTCTAGATTTCTAAGGCTCGAGGATTATTAAGTTTGTTCACTGAACGTTGATAGATTCTGGGTCATTAGAATTAAGCATCAATATTGAATAAATTTCATATAAGCAAATACTTGTTCATGGAATTTAATATAGAAACGGGCATGTTTACTTTTATGGCTGATTAAATTCAGAAGTTGGCTTCCATATGGCAGGGAATGGAGCTTGCAAGCGATCGCTCAATACCAAAAAGGCTGAGGCGAATGGAATCGACACAAGCAGACCGTAAATTAACAAACAAGGACAGAATAACAGAGAAGAAACCCATACAAACTCGAACTGGTGCTGCTAATGGGAATGTACTTCGCAAGCCTGAGGCTGTAAAAGGAGCTGCACACTCTAGTCTGGCCTCAAAGTCTAAGAGACTTCGTCCTTCCTCAGGTGCCAGTTCAATAAATACACATGAAGAAATCTCCAAAAGTCATGAATTGACTAGCTTGGTGGGAAAGATGATCAATGTTGTTGATTTGAATAAACCTCATGAAAAATATGATCAGCCATCCTTGAATGCTGACTACCATGGGCCCAAAACCCACCCTCCCAAGCATAACTGAACTGGGAGCTGCATCACTGGTTTTAAATATGTAGGACGCAGCTCAGGAATCAAATAAATTGAAAGCAAGGATGGTGTTGTTATTGGTTTGGGTTCAACTATTACTTTAAAATCTCTGGGGTTGTTGGAAAAATAAGTTCACTGTACAGGGACTAGGACTATTTCTTCATAAACGACATATAGGCTAAAAGAGAGATGAAATGAGATACATAATGTTGTGGAGGCTAACCTGTGGCTAAGCCAGGTTATGACCCATGCAAACGGAGTATCCGATATATTTAACTTGTTTTCCTTTCATGTATGCTATAACTATATCCAATTTTGAATATGATGAAAATTTTCTTGTGAGTGGATAAATGTTGTTATGGTATGCAACCCTGCATGTAACATGAGTTGAAGTACTTCAACCACTTTGGTCATATGATAAACTGCATCATGTAATGTGTTGCTGCGTAATAAATAATTTGGCACTTGCTCTCAATATTAAAACAGAACCTCTTTTCGCCCGTCTACTTATATGAAGTCATTGCATACTTATCTGGCTCATAGAGTTCCGTAATGGGCATTCAATTATATGTTATCTGTTTCTGCAGGCATCCAGACTACTTTAAGCTCCCTACATGAAAGCAAGGTCGTTTCAAAGGAGAAAATGGAAGGACTCGCATTTCAGGTATGGTCCCCTAATGTTACTATAACTTGGAATTATGAATTTTTCGTTTAGTCTTGTTTGTAGTTTCCATTTTATTTTATTTTATGCCTTGAATCATATTTTGAGCTCCAAGCCTCGTCTGAGATATTGTTTTGCAGTTTATTTCTGTCGTACGTCCATGTGTGAGTGGGAGAAACTTGCGAAGGGATGTTATTACACATCGTTTAATGCAAATTATGCAATTCTATATGTTGGTAGCATTACTGCAAGATCCAGTATAATTATATAGATGCATGATGCCTCCTCTTTTTTTGTCTGATAATTCCCAACTCAAATAACTGATAGTGTTTGATTGTAGTTTTTTATATGCCCCTGGTTCAGACTAGTTTTGGTTTGAGGCAGCTGCCACTAGCTTCTGTTTGAAAACAAAAATTACATATGTTTCATTTTGAAATTATATTCTTCTTCCTTTCATTCTTCTCTCACCTAGTGAGGCAACACTATCAACATATCGAATCCTAATTTCTGAAGGTTTCTAAAGCCTTCAAATGCACTATCTCTATATTTTGGTGCCAGATGGTCTGTTACGGTGCACCTCACAGGGTCTAACCACATATTTGATCGACGCTAATTTGGGGCCTTTTGAACTCCAAGTTGCAGCTCAGATGATTGTGTTGCAGTGTAATCCTCGTAATAATAATGATTACTCTTATCTAGGGTTTAGGGATCTCTTTCCAGGTTAAAAGATCCAAAAGAAACTTATTTATCTTCCTTGGTTGACATTATGGTAGTTTAATGAAAATCTCTCTTTGCAATTTTACAATTCCTGACTTCTCCTCGATGTGTGTCATTTTCAGGAATTGGAGATAACGACGAAGAGAACATTGAAGTCCACTGCAAGCAGCCCTAGCCAGGGGCAAGGGAAAGAAGAGATTTCTAATGAAACAAACACTTACAAACCTGCTCCACCAAGTGCTACCAGTGGACGTAGGGGCCAGACATCCCCAATTCCACAATCTCAAACATTCCACGTGTCAGGGTCAATGACATATGAATCAAGCGAAGCTTCAGACCTTTCCGACATTATAGGAATGGACTATGGTCGTGCACGCAGAAAGCCACCTATTCACAACAAAGTTCCTGAACCATAGTTTTGTTTATATGCTTTTAAGTTGAAATATTTTTTGATACTGAGTATATGTAAGGAAATAATTTATAAAGGCATTAAACAGTATATAATATAGTATAAAGCAACAGATCGTCGATAGTTTTGACATCACAAGGAGACATAAGGCAGGGTATTAGCTAGGTTGGTTCCCACCTACATACTTTTTAGGTAATTTACAGTGTTCTACAGTGATAAGTGCTACACTGTTCTAATACGGATATACTAGTTCGACATTTTCCGAGTATTTACCAACTGTGTTTTTGTGATATAATATTTATTTTTTCTGGATGATTAGAGAGGTACATTCTATAGTAAAGTGTGAGAATAATGTGAGACTTTATCTTCCCACCCAAAGTTTATATATGTGTATATTTTTGTTAAATTAATATTTGAATATGACCATGTTTATATTTATGTAACAATATGACATAATATTTATTTTTTCTGGTTGCTCATAAAAATACATTCTACAGTCCAGTGTGGGGATAATATGTGATTGAATCTTATTGGTGGAAGTTGATATATATACTGTTGTTAGATTAATATTTAACCATGACCATGTTCATAGTTATATAAGAAATAGATTTATCTAATAAGTTGGTGCTTGTAGTTAGAAAATTTAATTTAATTTAAAATTCTGATTTTCAATTTTAAGTGTTTCTAAAAATGGCTATTTCATCTCCTAGTTAAGTTATGATAATTTTATAATTTCAAAATTAATCTAATTTAAAATTTAATCTTATTATGTCCATTGGTCTTGGGTAGACGGTGATCTGTTGCTCTGTTAAGACACTCCTTGATGTGAAGTCATTGGCTCAATTCCCAGCTGGATCTGTGTGATATATTGGACATGATGACTATATAGTCCTGCCAAGCTTACAAAAAAACTATTAAGATCACAATCTCAATATATAATTAATTTCATAACTTCAAAGTTCTTTTAATTTAAAATCACATAAATATTTAAACTTTTTATGAGATTAATGGAAAAAATTCAACCATAACTTTTTTTTATCAAACTTCTTTTTTCTTTCTGAGTGTAAAATTTGATCTTTCTAAGACCATGATAGATCCAAAATTATATGAATATAAGCTAATAAATTAAGATTAAAATCAAGTTTACGGTCAAATTCCAAACCTCAGACATGAAACTAGAAAGAGTAACTGTTTCAGAGAAGTAACAGAGCCAGAAAATAGAAAATTTTCCATATCGATATTTCAAAGCAGCAGCTTTGGCACATGCATGTTGCAAATTTTGATACGACGTAACGTGTGTATATGTCAAATCGCCTTATAAAATAATTGGAAAGTGGCATCTTCAACTGAAAGATTGCAGGCAGCCGAGCCAAAATTGACTTTTGCCCGACTTTTTCTCCAAAAGAGAGCACTGTCCATTCAGTGACCGGTCCCGTACCCTTCTTTTAAATAGATAACGGACATTAACTGCCCACTAATAATCACAACGGAGAAAACGTGGATTATTTTTCCTAAATTTGTGGGTGAAGAAAGATTTGCCCGTTTCATGTTTTTTTTGCAGACAAACGATAAATTTGTGGGTCCAAATAAATTTGGAGAAAGACCCGCTCCTGCTAGTGCTAATGTGTGGAGTAGCGCCAAGGCCCGTTTCTCACGGTGGAGTGAAAATGCTTTTTGCATTCACTGCCAAACGCTAAATTAGTGGGTCAATTTTTTTTTGGATAAAGGCGTCGCTCCGTCTGAGATACGAAGTACCACGGTGCGGAAAGGCCCGTTTCTTTTGGGCCAGCAGCTTTAGAATTTTATGGGTTAATATCAGAAGTCAGTATTAAATGATGAGTAGTACTTTAAATATTAGTTTCCTTTCTCTTTATAGTGGATCCAAAATGCTTTTTACATTGACTGCTGTAGTAATGTAAAGAGGTTTCTTTGACCGCTAAAACCCTATAGTAACGTTGGACTTTGATCCAGTGGATTGAATTTTAACTTAGTTAAAGTGGGTTGTGTTCTCAGGTTTTCTAAATTTCTAAACTATAATTATTATTTGGGTAGATCTTATTGAATTTAGAAATCCAACCCTCTTACTCATAAGCAAATTGGAGAATTAAACTTGGGCCAAGGCTCTGATACCATGTTAGGTTTTCTATTACACCAAAACCTGCAAGTTTAGTAAACTTCCAAACTATTACCATTGCTTTTTTGAATGGTCTCACAGTAAATCCCAAAATGGTAGTGAGTTCGACGTGATGCATTCCCTACAAAATAAGTATAAAAATCTAACAGTTCTCTCGCTCACAATTTTTTTTGACATTGATAATTTTCTTTTAAATAAATTGTATTTTTAATTTAATGAAAAATCAGAAAGAAAAAATAAATAATTGAGTTTACATGGTTTAAATTCAAATAAAAAATTAGAAAAAAATTCAATACACCAATATAATTGCATGACAATATGCAAATCCTAAAACCCTAAATGTGATATATCACAGCAAATGGAAATTATTGATTTTCTTCTAAATTTGTCATAAACATTTTGGGTTATTAACTTTTCGACTTCATTAATAGGATTCATTATTTTCATTTTCATCCTGATCATGAACCTTATCAATAGGTGTTCAAAATTTTCATGAAATGGATCTCCAACAAACCTCAAATCGTAAATGTCTCAAATCTTAAAAACAATTATTGTCCCCAGATAAATTATTGTGCCCTATATGGGGAGAACGCCTTTTAATCTTCTCGACCTCTGATACTAATCACAGTGAAAGGCCATTGATATGATCTATTTAAAGCAAGACCATTGATATGATTTAAATCAAGCAAATTTTTCAGACATCCTTATCATCCTTTCGTTTCGATTGACCTAACTGAAAGATGTAACTTTTTGCTAGTGATTATGAGTTCTGCGTTGGTTGTCTTTTCAAGATAGATTGGCCACAACAGAGCATTTTCAATTAAACACAGGCTCAAAGATGTACACAATTTGAATACAATGTATTTCATGTATATTGTTGAAGCTTTGATACATTAAAATAATTAAATAGAAAGAATTTGTACATGTAAATAAAATTTTTGGATAAATATTTTTTCAAAGTTAATCGCTATAGAATAAAAGTTTCAATCTTCTAACATATTTATGAGTTCAATGCATCATTTTAAAATTAAAAATTAAATAGGAATGAAATTATAACAATAATACCTTCTTATATGGTAAAGATATATTTCTCAAAGTATTTAATTAGAAGATTTAATGTTATTAAACACAATATATTAGCTATAATGCCAACAATTTTCCCCTTTAGATTTGATGGCAACCTTGTGTAAATACCAGGTCTTTCCTCTCACTTTGACATCAAGTGGAAAGGGAAGAACCATGTTGATAGAATTACTTTGTTATGACAACTTACATGTCAACTATGACATTGATGTAAAGCTATAATATGAGGTCAACCCAGATGTCAAATGTGTTGTCCTTGATGCCAACTTGTCATATGACCTCACACTCTTGCTTTTCCCAACTAGTCTATCGATGGATGATGACTACAAAGATTTGTTGAATGATTGCAAGTGATATGAAAGCATGTACAGCTGTTCCGGAAGATGAGGAAGAGTTTTGACAAATTAGTCACAATTTGGATTTGAAATAGATTGAAGAATTTGAAGTATTAAGAGTATACGCTACTTTTCTTCAGCAGAGTCGATTACATACACCACCTTTTTTCAGCAAAGTCATGTATATATCCTAAAAGTGATATTCTTGAGTTGTGCACGCACATAAAATACCATGAGCATTTTCCATGGTAATCGACCATAGTTTTGTGATGACAACATCTATTTGATCTCGTTAACAATTACTAACAACATTACTAAAGGATTTGTCTGTGGTATTGGAAAGGCAAAAGGTTATATAAGGGAAGGAGATCAAGGAGTTGATGTGTGAAATGTAACGGATTATTCATGTGTGATTTGATTTGAAACAGGTGTACACAAGGGAGCAACGAGAAGGTTGAGATATGATAGATCTGAAAGTATATTGAAGACTAATGGGTGTAGTTATTTGATTTGCTTATGGTTGTGTAGCTAACAAGGCTAGATTTGTGGTTACAATGATGGTATGATCTGAGTGTGTCTGCAGTGGTGTGTGATTTTGATAGTGAAGTATGTAGAAAGTATGTTATGTTTGCAGTGAAGGTTTGATTCAGTAATTTAAGATATGTACGCAAGTTTTCTTCAGTAATGTAATGTATATACACATAGTCACTTCATTATAGTCACGTATACATTTCAAGTTAATAAGTTTTAATTTTGCTACATGATCTAGGTTGTTAATAGTCATAGTGATGTTGATTAATGATTATAGATGAGATCACTTTTTAACATAAAGGATTGGCTAAGAAGTATTCAGGGATTTTAAATTTGTACATGGGTTTTGAACATAAGTGTGTATATACGCATATCTATTTACTCGAAGTCATGTATATATTCTACGGTTTCCAATTGCTGCTTATTTGATGAATTGTGTATTATTTGTTGTTGTATGTCAACGATGTCTTGCTCATGATGGATGGTATTTGATAGTGTTGATTGAATTGATTTAGTTATGGCTTGATTATTAATCAATGATGATGTTGTAGGATTGTGACTGGGGATTCAGTGGTTCAGTATTGGTATGTTTGTGACTAATTGTTGCAGTGATTTAATGTTTATACTTAGTGATTCAATGGTTCGGTGATTCAACTTTTCAGTATTCAAAATTCAGTGATTTGAGATATATACATAGGATGCATTCCCCAATACCATGTACATATGCCAATCTCCTTTATTAATACGAGTTAGTTAAACTAATTACTTGTTGTTGGTTTTGATTTCTTGTTGTCACTTTGATGAATGAGAGGGTTAACATGGCAGTCGTTTTGTTGGTTGATGAGAATTTGTTTTCTTGGTATTTGGCATCTTGATAAACTTGTTGAAGAAAGGAATTGAATGGCTTTAGCATCTTGATGAATTTGTTGCAGTATCTATTCGGAGCATGTGTTTGATGCAAATAAAGTTTGACAGAGAATAAGTTTTAATATTTGGTGGTCAGAGATATGCATGTGGATATTATACATAAAAATTGTGTATATATGTAGATATCCTTAGTGATAGTTGCATACATATTCTAATTTGAATAGATTTTATAGTGTTTCTCTGACCATAATAGCGAATGAATCTTTTGTTGTTTGTTGTGGTTTGTCAAGGATTTCTTTCTTATTGTTGTGATAGTTTTTTATCAAAACATGGTTCTTGATCTAGTTGATCTATGATTGGTTGAGGATTCGTATATGATCTTTATGATGAGCGTGGATGAGTATTGACTTGGTTTTGGACACATTGGCACTGCTTGGTTATGATAATATTTACTTCAGTTTGGCATCCGATAAAGGTTTATGATATCATGACTTGGTTGGCTTGATATAATGGTTTGGTTAGTGTTATGATTGTAGAGATATAATTGGTGTTCAATGACTCAATTATTAGTGTTCTATTCTCAAAATGATTAGTGATTGACATTGGTATTAGTCTTTGTAGTTAGTGGTTGGTTCAATGATTCAGTGATATAGTGATTCAGTGGTTCGCATATTGGTATTCAGTATTGGTATTGGTCTTCAGTGATTCAAAATTTTTTTGTGGCTTATTAGATTGGTTTGATCAGTGAGAAAATTGGTATTCAATATTCAAAAATTGTTTTTAATGTTTGAGCAAAATTGTTGGTGTGGATCGAGCTTGTAAATATGAGGAGAGGTGGCCTATATGTTTTGATGTGTATTTGAGATAGGAGGATCTAGTGTGAAAATTATTGAATGTGGTCCATGAAGGGTGCTGAGGGTTGGAGCCTCTGGTAAGGGAATCAATGCATCCTTCTAGTGATAGCTGGTAAACATGTTGAGGGAGTAGGATCTTCCTTCCAGTTGCATTTAGGAAACTTATTGAGGGAGTAAGAGCTTCCTTTCAGTAGGAGCTAGTAAACTTGATTAGGGGGTTGTAGCTCCCTTTCAGTGGGTGTTAGAGAACAAGTGGAGGTTGTAGCCTCCTATAGGTATGAGTTTGCATGCTAGTAAGAATCTTCTCCAACACAAGATGTAATGAAGCATTTATTTATATAATAAGAAAGAGGATAGAGACAAAAACAATAGTGGTTTTCTCCCACATTGGGTTTCCATCTAAAATCTCAATGTCCACATGCGTTTATTATGTTCTCTAATTTATTTGTTCTTTACTAGCATATTGAATGGCTAATGAACTAATAATGCAATGATTAAGTTAAAAATCTAATGGACATTATGAAAATTAAGTAATATGGATATACACAGTTTTAATTTATTGAAGGTGCATACACATGTGAGTTTTCTAAATAAAAGCAAAATACATAATTCTGAATGTGAAATTGAAAGTTGAAGTGAATTGAAAATACTGATTCACACCCCCCCTCAGTATTTTTCCTAACAATTGGTATCAAAGTAGGTCTCTCCAATAAATATTGATGGCTTGAGAATAGATCATGGAGAATAGGAAGAAATCACAAGAAGAAGGAAACACGAAGGAAGAGGTCAAGTCAGGAAAGCAGTGATAGTGATGCATCTGATGTTGTGGCAATATATACATTAATATATCAGGGACAATTTGTAGCAGATCAAGCCAAGTTGGTAAGTATGGACAATAAAGATATGATTTTGCTTAATGATGCTAATTATCAAGGTTGGAAAGAAAATAGGAAGATAATGTTCCTTGAATATGATGTTTCACATTTAGTCTGTAATGGTTACACTAAAACTCCACCATCAGACCAATAACTCCAAAAGAATAGTCAAGCACTAAATGCAATCTTCTATAACGTATTTGATTCAATACTAAAGAAGAAAATGCATTATGAAATTGCAAAGGAGATACGGGATAACCTAGAGAGCATCTATGAAGGAGAAGGAAAACTAGTAAAGAAGAAAGTTTGTTTATTAGGTAAAACAACAAGTAATCTTATTTTTACAACATTAAATGAATCTAAAGGAAATTGTAGTCTATCAAAAGATGAGAGTGACCATGAATTATCAGATGGAGTTGCTGACTCAGAAGAAGACATGTTAGAAGAAGTACTAAATCTTAGAAGAAATCTTACTTCTCCCTTTAAAATGATTAACAATCTTGAGAATAAGTTGTAGGAATATTAAAACCAGGATGAATCAATGAATATTGCAATGACAACAAAACAACTTGAAGAAAGGAAATAATATTATAATGGAATTGAAGCCGAAGTCATCTCTCTTAGATCAAATCTTGAAAATTCAAACAAATGACCTGAGGAGATACCTCAAGTATTTTAAATGGGCTCAAGGAAGAGATTATCAAATTAAGAGCACAAGTAGAAAATGGAAGAAAATTTGAAGAAGGAACGAGGAAAAAATATATGGAAAAGGAAGGCCAGTGTCAAAGATTGGAGATTGAGGAAAGCATTCCAAAAGGTAAATTAGTAGAAAAAGACAAACATTTTAAATTCCATGATAGTTCCAAGATATTGGACAATATTCTTAACAGTGGAAGATCCCACTCCATCAAATCACACCTTGGTTTTCATGAAACTATTAAAGGAGAATCTAGTTCACAAGCTTATGCAAGAAACTCTAAGGATAAGAAAGAAAACATTGAAAAAAATGATAAAGAATTGAGAAGTCAACTATACTAGCAACTAAGGAAAATGATTTTTTAAAGGAAATCATCTACTACCAATTTTATAATCAATAATAAATTCTTACCCTTGAGAAATGATATTGAATGTTTTATTTTTCATAACTATGGACACATGGAAATCAATTACAGAAGTAGATTATTGAGACCTCGGGAAAATGGTTTCTACACATGAACATCATTGGCTCCCAAGTACTCAAGTTTCTTTCAGGGGTATTGTTTCTCATGCAATGTGCTTGGTCACAAAGTTATTAATTGCAATAGGAAGAGTATGAAGGAAACACATTATAATTTTCTTGTAGGAACAAGACAATGGATTCACAAAGACAACAAGTTGATTTCCTCCAAGGCAAGCAACTAGACAAGAATAGATCCACCATCACTTCTCATATCAAGCAAAGGGAAGAAGAAAAAATTATTTTTGGCCTTGCTATATGTTCATTTGAAGCATAAGATAAATGGTATATAGATAGAGGATTCTCTCATCACATGTCTAGAAATAAAAGCAAATTTATCTCTCTTAAGAAAAAAAGGTGGTAATATTATTCTTGGAATTGGTATATCTACAGAGGTATTCGGTAAGGGTAATTTTGATGTTGATATTAAGAATACAGAAGCAACACATTTATTGTTTGTAGATGGGCTAAAGGATAACATTCTAAGTGTAGGTCAAATAGCTGATAAAGGGGATGTAATTGTATTTACATCAATTAAATGTAAAATTATAAAAGAAGACAATGGAAAAAATATAGCAAAAGTATTGAGAAATGCAGACAAGTTATATGTACTAAGGAAGAATCTAGGCAGAAATAAAAGGTCTAGCTCCTCTTCTTCAGATTCAGAGTAAAAGAAGATAGGCCCTATTGTAGTCTATTTTACTTAACATATACTTCTAATAGTGACAGTAGAAATGTGAGGTACACAACCTGATAGCAAGTATATGATGATTATTAGGTCCACATAATCAATGGTATATGCTCTCAAGGGGAGATGTGCATTTGTTCCTTGATTATGATGATTCCATGTGTTACTATATTATTCTTTTAGTTACGAATTTTGCATCTGATGAAGTGAATGTGATCAGGAACAAATATGACATTTTAAATGGGGGATCTAGCATGCAAAATCAACATTTCATATTATGTACGCATTTATTATGAATGATATTCACATGTATATGATGCTATTGACATAGACAGTCACGTATGTTTCTCTGAGATGATAAAGGAGTGGCACAATTTTAGGGGGGGGCTCTCAAAAGCTTCCATCACGACATTATTGGCATTTTTTATTCTAACATTGGTTTGTTGTAGTGTGTTAATGTTGTGTTGAGTTGTCACACAATATTATTATTGCTATTGATTTATCTCTTTGCTAACAGTAAGAAGGAGATAATGTTATCATAATTGATAATGAAGAGTTGGCACAAGTTTAGGGGCATCACCTTTTATGGTTCTAATGGTTCATTGTTGGCATTATGGTCTCTTGAGCACTCCTTCTTGCATGATTTTTCCTCTGATGAGTTCATGGTTATTAATTCTATCATAAATCCTATTTCATATATGTGTTGTTTTCACTTGTGACATGGGTTATCAATGCCACTTGGATTACATGTAGTGAAGTGATGGATGGTGCATTATCATTGTTGCTATTGTATAAATCAGTCCCTTGATGAGGAAGAAATGTTTTATATGGTCATTATTGATGATTTGTTATGTTGTAGGTTCTCTTAGTCTTCACATACGTTGTTGGTGCCTAGTGGTTGTTGATGATTATCATGTTTTTTCTAAAAACAATTCATTGATGAGATCCCTTTTTATAAATGAGATGTTGCATAGAGCATAGTTTATTTCTCATGGGCTCCATATCATTATATAGGGCTTGCATTGAGGAGAACACACTTGTGCACATTTGTAAAAGTCATGCATAATTATTGTTTTATATTGTTGTTGTATTGGACACGAAAAGATCCATGTTGTAACTAGTAAAGTATGGGTTATTGGGATCAAGACATGCCATATATGTAGCCCCATTATTTTGGGTGATTGATGTAAACATGGGATCATAGAGTCATTGATTATAGGAGAGGTCATGAGTCATAAATCCTATTAATTATATTTCATATCTCTAGAAGGTACAACATGTGCTGAAGGGGAGTTTGGTTAGTATGAAAGGTCATGATGGTGCAGATGAGTTCTTTGATTCACTTCAGCAAGAGAAGATTTCAGTTTTTAGATTTATAGGGGAAGTAATTATGTCAACATGGTTCTACAATTTTCACTTGATTTCAAAGGGGGAGAAAAGACTTGGCGTTTGTAGAAGGTTTCCATCATGGACAACATATTAGCCATAATGCCTACAATGTTAATGATATATGTAAGATTATCCACCAAAATTATTCTAGATCCAACTCCAAAGATGACGTTCCATGTATTCAACTATATTAAAACGGAAAAAAAACAAGGCCTTCCTTATAATTTAATGATAGAATGATTGAAATCCAAATGAATTAAAATCTAATCTTTTAGCTCAAATCTATTTATCTCAACAAGCCAAATTTAAGATACAAAATAGAGGAGTCAATGACAAACACTTTGGGGATGAATGAGTGTAGATATATATTTAATAAATGAAATATATTATAGTAATAGATGACACCTTGATATATATTTCTATAATCATAGCTCCATGACATAGAACTCCTCTCGTTAGACAAAAGATTACTATGTTGAAAAAATATAACCATTGAACATATAATGGTAAGAAAAATGTTCTAGCTCTCACATGGGCTTTAGTTTCACTCTATTTGATGCCAAACATTCAACAATGGGATATTTCTTTGATTCACTATTGTAAGGATGTTTTATTTCTCTTATCATTGTCGCTTCCCCTTAGCTTGAGCCTCAAATTGTATATCCTTAAAGGATCTTGAGGATAATTTCCATGGCATGTGAACTAATTATAACACTACCTCCCAAATTTACCCACTTTGACAAGCACTCCACGATAAACATGAGATGAGTGTCACTATGATATGACCCAACCTCCATGTTCTAGTTATGGAAGTGAGGTCTACAAACCAAAAAGTTAACATCCATTAGAGACAACAGATCACTTAGGATGATACCAACAACCCAAGGTGATCAATCCCTAAGTTGGAAGTCTTCTTCACTATGTTTACTCCCCATCCACACCCATAAAAATTCAATCATTTGGTTTGGAGGCTATAACTATGCCTACAATCCTATCTCCATGTAATTATGACCCAAAATCCCATGTTCAATTCATGTGGTTGCGAGATCTATGCCACTTTTTCAGGCTAGCCTCTAGACCACTACCCAGAACTGTATATAACTTTCTAGAATCATAATAATGATGATAAAAGTGCTAAAGAATCAAAACTTGAGCATGATCTTGACTACTACATGCCTAATTCAAAATAGACATTTCGACAAACATATGACAAACATAGAAGCTGTAGGTCATGAATGCATATATGATTATAAAATTTTGAACTACATCAAAGAATTGTCAGGAATGTCTAATGCCCTCTCAAGGTAACTGCCACAACACTTGTTATCTCATGAAGACATCAATCATTAAATCAGTAGTCAAATCATGAATAAGATCCATAACTTGAGAACATAATACAACCATGCATATAACCAGAATAGAAACCATGAAAAGTTAGCCATAAGATCACATAATAACTAGTACATGCGCTCATAAATAATGATAAAGAAAATAGTTTATATTAACATATGCAAACAGCAACCAAGTCGGGGACTTCCACATACCACCTGACTATAGATTGGACTAAATCAAATCTATCTTTCATTCAATCACCCCTATGACATATTCTAAGCATGAATGTGGGATCATATGGATTAAACCAAAATTAAACCAACCAGGGATTCCATAAGCCAAACGACCTTGACCCTCAACCATAGTGATTTCACCTAACAAATCCAAAAGTCACTAACACCAAAACAAGTTTGAATTCCTCCAATTTTCTTCACCACATCTAGAGGATTTTTTCTGTCTCCACACATCCATCAAAATTTCGAGGAGAAATCCCATCTCCACCTTTGACCCTTGGGAATTTCCAAAGATCAACTCTCCAAGATCTAGAGTCTACTGACCATACAAAGCTTAAACCAACACAAGACACCCACAACACTATGGCTATCCAAGAAATAGAAAGGCAAGGTTGAAACATCTGTCCATCCAGGCAAATATCATGTCAATGACAACAAAATAACCAAAAAACCACATGCAATTACAATGCATCCATAAACCAACAAGGAAATCGCACATGAAACATGTTACCTGCAGACTATCCCTATTTTAGTTGGTTATCCAACCTTATTTTTGTTGTCCTCCAATTCCTTGGTTGTTTTTTGCTTTCTTTCTCTATGTCCAAGTGAATGATAGAATGGTCCAAGAAATATCGAAGTGTACAAGTGTATGAGAGAATAAGAAAAAGCTAAACTCAAAACTATTAAAAGGATAGTAGCTAATTCTCTAATACCTTTTTATCATTGATGTCTCATTTTTCTTCATTTTCCCTTTAATTTCCCTTGCATGCAAATTTGCATCTCATCACCTTCCTTTTAACACCCTCCTCACACATTTACCTGAGGTAAGAAGTCCACTGGCATAAACATGTGAAAAAGAGTTACTATGTTATGATTCATCTCCCTAAGCATAGTTAAGGAAGTGGAATCGACAAAACAAAACCATTTTGACCTTCCTCAGGAGCTATGGAACCTTCATGAGCCAACCAACCCGTCTAGGTGTCCAACCCCTCAGAGAACTTGATGTTTTTAAAATCTACCCCTAGTTACTCTCAAGAGAAGTTTTCCATATGACTAGGACCCTCCAATCGCTCTCGTAGCAAGGCCTCCATGTGACTGTGGCCTTGTTCAAGTAGTTCTCTGCCAGTGACCCTAGATTCTAAGTCATATTTTTAGGGCCAGGAATCAGGCCTCTACCCAGAACTTGATGAAACTCTAAGAAATGATAAATAACATGATGGCAAGGACTCTAATGCAAAACTTGAACGAGGACCTAACGTGACAAGGCCTAACCATGACATAAATTATGTCAAACACATCATGAACATGTAATCTACAGGTCATATAAAACATCTGAGGATAGGTACTTATCTGAGAATCATCAAGAAGGTTTGATGCCCTCTCATAATAGCTACACTATCATCTATTAGGTTATACATTCATTTTTCGTTCATTTATTAATCAAAACAAGATGAGAACCATAACCAAATCTATCATAAACCATGCTTATAAACAACATATAACTAGCATAATAACAATGGTAGAAAAGCCATTAAAACCACATTACAAGTATATTTTCTCATGGAATATAAGAGGAAAAGTTCTCTTATTAACATATTCAAAATCCAATGAAGCCAAGGACTTCCATGTACCACCCTACCATAGGTTGGGCTAAACCAAATATTTCTTTTAGCCAATCACCCCCATGCCATATTCTAAGCATGAATGTGGGACATACAACAAAACAACCTAGACTTCCTCATGCTTTACCACAATCCACCAAGGGATTCCTAAACCCAATCCCTCATCCATACAACTAGGATTTATTGCAATACCATCAAGGAATTCCTGGGCCCAAACAAGAAACATACACTACCAAGATTTACTGCAATCCCATCATATACTAGTCCAGGGATTAGTAGGCCTATATAAGAATGGATTTTTTCAGATCGCTCCACCTAAACAGTGAGGAATTTCTCTGTCTCCACCTCTAGGTTTTACTATATATCCTACCATGCATTGTTCGAGGATTCTTGGGCCCAACGAGGCTCCACCCTTTAGGATTTATTGTATATATCGCCTTTCATTGGTCAAGGGTTTCTAGGTCCAAGGATGGTATACACAATCAATCTTTACCATAATCCCACCTTCACTGGTCCAGGGATTCCTAGGGCTTATGTTTCCTCCCTGAGACAACCCCACTCAATTTTGGAACCATGTGGAAATCTAGCTCAACAAAATAAGAGAAACCCCATCACACCATAATTATCAAGAATTAGAAAGGAAAGGTTGAAAATCATTGCCACACCTAGAAAAACCCATGCCAATGACAACAAGAGAACCAAATACACACATGCATGCCAAAACTGGCAAGGAAATCATAGATGCAACCTGATACTTAAGTAATTCCTTTGTAGTCGCTAGATTCAGCACTTCCTTGATTGATCATTTCTTTCCTTTGCCTTCTTTGTCCTTCCTTTGCCTTCCTTCCTCCAATACTATAGTTGTTTAAGAATACTCTAAGTGTGCAAGAGTATGAGAGAGAGATAATAGAGAGAGAGCTCCAAGAATGAACTAACAAAAGGTTGTGAACTGATCCTCATAAACATTTTGATTAATGAGGCCTCTAATTTCTTCAGTTTCCATTATTTTCCTTCATTTTCCTCCTCACATGCAACCTGCGACATTTCACCTTCCTTTTGTTCTAATTTCCATTATTTTCATAAATAAAATGCCAATTAATACCACCTTCCTTTCCAAATCCTTTGCCATTTCCTTTGCCAATTTCCCCTAGTGATAATAAACCAAATGAACACCCACACTAGGATGTTTTTCCCAATATTCTGCTTGGAATACATGTCCCAAGACCTTAGTTTTATTTTTTCCTTTACATGAAAATTTAACTCAGGTTGTTGCAAACCCCTTCCCCTTACGGGAAAACGATCCTCGGTGTCTAATGATACCTACAACTAGTAAGACCACTGAAAATAAAAACATACTGGCCATGGAGCTTTATAACTTAGCTCGTTGTCATATTTACAATGAACAACCTACTGAAAAGCAAACCAAAATTAGAAACATAACAACATGACAACCATACTGCTTATTGGAGATTTATAACACAACTCATGGTGGTATTTACATCCATATACATGTATACATATACCAAAACACCATGCCAAAACATACACCAAAATACATCCACTCAATGAGAAAATAGAAAAGGATACATAGCCCACATCTAATCAACCATCTCCCATGTAGCTTCAGTAGGCCCAAAGTGCTTCCAATGCACTTTAACTTGCTCGATTTCTCGATTTCAAAGCCTGAGCATCTTTCTCTACAAAATACACTAACGTTTTGATTGGAATTATCCTTTTGGATCCACTTATAATACAAACCAATCAATAACATGATTAACATACTTTACATATATTTTAAGCAATGAAACATGGAAAACATCATGGACTTTCATTGTCGGAGGCAGTGCAAGTCTATAGGCTATTGGTTCAATCCTTTTAAGGATCTTGAAAAGCCCACAATAATGAGGTGCTAACTTTGCACATGACCCGATCCTCAAGGATCTCTTCTTGGGCTTCGTGTGCAAGTACACATGTTCCCTAACCTAAAACTCCTTAAACAACTTTTTCTGATCTGAATAATTTGTATTCTTTTCTTGTGTTGCCTTTAGATTCTTCTTGATAACCTACATTTCTTGTTCCATATCTGTCAACATGTCCAGTCATATCAGTGACCCATTCACTAGATCACTCCAACAGATGGGAGTATTACAACTCCTCCCTTACAATGCCTTAAATGAACTCATTCCTAATGACTCCTCATACCCATTTTTGTAAGAAAACTCTACTAGTGGAAGATACTCTTCCCACTTTCATTGCTGATGCATAACATACATCCTCAAAATGTCCTCCAAAATCTTGCTGACCCTCTCTATCTGTCCATATGTATGTCGATGATAAGTTATACTAAAAACCAACTATGTACCCAAACCTACAAATAAATCTTTCCAGAACCTAGAAGTGAACTCAACATCCCTATCTAACACAATATTCATCAAAAAAGCATGCAACCTCACTACATCTCTGATGAAGATATGTGCTACATCATTAGTTGAATAAGTAGAATTCACTGGATATAAAGTGCGCTACCTTTGTCGACGTGTCCATCACAACCATGATGGAATCATGATATCTAGATGTCCCCGACAAACCTATAATGAAATCCATGGAAATTACCTCCCATTTCCACTCTAGAATTGGAATTGGCTGTAGTAAAACATCTGGATGCTTACACTCTGATTTTACCTGTTGATAATCCAATCATCTAGCCACAAACTTTAAAACTTCCTTCTTCATATTCTGCCATTAATATAACTTCTTCATCATCGTCAATGTCTTCTGATATCTTGTGTGACTTGAGTACAGGTCTAGCATGAAATTTTCTCAAGATAAGCTTCTTTAGCTCACTTTCATCTGCCACATAGATCCTGTTACTAAATTTGATCAAACCATCTATTGTAAGATGATAGTGGCCATCGTGTTCACATATACACTATTGTAACCCGCACCTAATCTCCATGTACATGTCATCTTTTTGTCCTACATGTAAGATCTGATCTTGTAGATTTGTCCCATAAGAACTCATAGTTGTTATATGATTCACCTGCACTCTTTTACTAAGAGCATTTACAACCCTATTTTCCTTTCCTTTAATGTACCTGATGTTAAAGTAAAACTCAATAATCATGGCCAACCAACTATATTCCTTATCATTAGATTTGGTTGGTCAAATAGAGATCTCAATCCACTTTGACTGCTCATCATACAAACCTCCTTCCATGAAGATAGTTCCTCCACATCTTTAGTGCATGGATGATCACTGCCAACTCAAGGTCATGTGTAACATAATTATGCTCATGTTCATTCAATTTCCTTGATTCATAACATACCACTTATCCCTCCTACATTAAGACTCCACCACGTCCTCTCTTGTAGGAATCTGCACACACTACACTCTTTGTCCAGATCTGAAATCTTTAAAACTAGAGAATTTGTCAACAACTCCTTCAACTGCTCAAAACTTGTTTCACATTCCTTTGTCCATTCGAACTTCTTACCTTTTCTTTTCAATGGTGTAATAGGATAAGAAATCTCTAAGAATTTCCTGATGAACCTCTTATATTAACTTCCTAACCCCATGAATGGTCTAACCTCATCCACATTCCGAGGAGATTCCCACTCCATGATAACCCTTATCTTTTCTGGATCCACTAGTATGCCTTCATTGGAGACCACATACCCCAAGTAATGTGCCTATGTCTGAAATAAATGACTAAGCTTGGAATATAACTGATTCTCTGTTGTAAATCTGAACACTGCTACTAAATGTTTGGCATGCTCTTCCTCATTCATAGAATATGATGAGCACCAGTATTGCAGCAAGGATGTTGCTGGGTTTGTACAAACTTGGACGTGACAGTGCTATATGCACAAGTAGAAGTGAAGGTCCTGCCTATTGTCACTTGTTCATTTGGCGAGATACCCTAGGGGTTCCAAGCTAGACATCTATACAGTCAGAAGAAGCTTGATTCTTTGATGGAGGAAGAGAAAATCTATTCTAAAAGAGCTACTCTACTACAATAATGAAGAAAACAACAGGTAATGCTAAATCACACCATATCCTAATTAACCATTTAAATAGCTATGCTAAGAAGAATTTCTAAATCAACACTAACTTGATGCTGCTATCTAAGTTATAGAAGTAAAGAGCATCAAACCAAACTAATGTGTCAGCAAGGAAATTACACTAAATCTGTTTTCATGTTTTTTGATTTTTTTGGTAAAATCAAGCATACAAGGAGTTAAGCGGAAGAGAAACTGAATATTGAAATTAGTGAAAGGAATACGCAATTAAGTAGCAGTGCATAGGAACCGTTGGATCAATCAGTGAACAGTAAAAATGGAAGATGAGCGGTGGAGATCTTATCGCAGGAGATTAGGTGAATAGATGGACGAATAGGGCTAACGGGAGATGAATGGCAGAGATCTTATCGCAAACGATTAGGTGAATAGAGGGATGAACATGATTAATGGAAGATGAATGGTGGAGATCTTATCATGGGAGATTAAGGCAATAGATGGATGAGCAAGATTAATGAAGGATGAGCGGCAGAGATCTTATCGCGAGAGATTAAGGCAATAGATGTATGAGCAAGATTAATGGAAGATGAGCGGCAAATATATTCTCATTGGGATTAAGTGAATAGATGGATGGATCGCATTAAGTCACATGGCAACAGAAGGAAAAAATGTGCGGAATGATGGAACGGTCTTCGTAGGTGGTAAGCAGTTTCTCGCGCGCCCTCAAAGCTGTAAGTGGAATTCCTAAAATTTTCATGATTAGCCTATGTGAGTGACATGTAGCATGAGAAAACCACTTTTCTCATGTGCTCTAGGGTGGATATTGGTTGTGCAATAATTTGCACAAGATTGCATGATAGTCGTTGGATCATGTGGGATTGATCAACAGTGGATATCATACAAGTTAGTTGGTGATCGGGTGACGCGATAGCCGTTGGATCAAGAAAGACATATAGAAGGTGGAGACGTGGAGAACCTAAAGTCAAACATTGAAATGAATAAAGGTGGTAAGTAGTATCTTGCACGCCCTAAGGGTTGTAAGCTATATTTCTAAATTTTACGTGATTAGCCTAAGTGAATGACACGTAGCATGGGAAAGCCAATTTTTTCGCTTGCTCTCGGGTGGATATCAGCCATTCAAGAATTCACGTGAGATGACGCGATAACCATTGGATTGAGGGTGCGATAGATAGATGGTGGAGATTTGGAGTGCATAGAGTAGGTGCAAGAATTCACGATAGCTGTTGGATCAATCTAGATAGATTGATGGTGGAGATCTGGAGCACATAAAGTCAAGCGTTGAAATGAATTGGACCATGATTGGTCAGGTTTGTTGTGGATTCGACAGTAAGGAAATCTACGGTTATAATTTGGTCAAGACGTGTTTTATTAGCTTCCGCTTAAGCATTTCATGCTAAAGGAAACATGCATATGAGCAAAAAGTGATGGAAAAAGATGACAATGAAATGAACCTCGTACTAAATCAAGAAAACAAAATTCATGCAAGAACTCCTGGCTAAGCGGCTAATTGAAAGAAGGCATAAATGGAAGAAAACTAAAACATAACTAATCTACACTACACTACTGTAATGGAAATGCAACTACTTAAGAAAATGAACGATTAAACCATTAATCTACGCTAGCATACATGTACAATAAAGAGGAGCCTTAGATGCTAGGGTTGGGCCCTAACCCAAGAGCTACAACCATCTGAGTTAACTCAGTGCTAGCTCAAAGCAAAACTCATTCTTATTATCAAAACAATGGATTACATCAAAAACTGTCATAAGTCTTGTAGCTTGAAAATAAAGTAGAGTTTTACAATAAAAAAACCGAATCTTACTGAGGTCCTAGGCCTCTCTACTTATATGACTGAAGTCTCCAATGACTTAAAACTAGGGAGGCTTGGCTCCCAAACTTGAGATAAACTAGTGCTTTGACTTTCACTTGCTTGGCTGCCTTCTAGTCCTCATGATTGGGTTGTTTGCACTCTGAGCTTATGGAGGAATATTCGAGTGAAGGGGTACCAAATGAGGAGGATTTACCTCCCATAATTCCTCTCCCTTGTCCCATTCGAGTTTTTACCAAGGTTTTTTCCAAAATTCCTTGCTTTTATCCTTTAATCCTACATTAAATGCACATTAGACCACAAAGCAAAATATCCAACTCTAACTCATCTCATAACAAAATATAATCAAAAGTATGCGATAAGTTGTGACAATAGTTGGTTTAACTAAGCTAGGAGGTGAATTAAGGCCCATATAATTACCCAATGATGAGGCTCATTAGAATATATCAATATATCATCAATGAACACAATAACAAACTTATCCATATAAGGACGCAACACACTATTCATCAAGCATAAAATTATTTGGAACATTAGTCAAACCAAATGGAACTACAACAAACTCACAATGCCTATATGTGGTCCATAAAGCAGTCTTGTAGATGTCGTCTTCTTTAATGCGTACCTGATGATATCTAGACCTTAAGTCAATCTTTCAGAACATTGTTTCTCCCTTCAACTGATCAAACTTGTAATTCATCCTTAGCAACGGATACCTGTTATTGATGGTTACCCTGTTCAACTTCTTGTAATCAATAGATAGTTTGAGAGTGCCATCCTTATTATTTACAAAAAATATTGGTGCATGCAAAGGTGATACACATGGCCTATTGTATCCCTTGTCAAGCATTTCCTTCAACTACAACTTCAGATTTGCTAACTCAAGTGTGCTCATCCTGGATGGTGCGTTTGATGCTAGTGTTGCACCTCGTACCAACTCAATAGAAAATTCCACTTCTCTATGAGGCAGTAACTATAAAATATATACCAGAAATACATCTAGAAACTATTGTAAAACTTGGTACCTATTCATTATCTTTGCATCCTCAACATCCTTACCCTTATCACTAGCAATATGTACTACAAACAACACACACCATTTGCTGCGAATACACTTTCCCTGCATAGATTTCACCATATGATGTTGCCTTCTTCTTACCCTATAGGATCCTTTTTCTTCATTGCCATCCAAGCACTCAATAGCTTTGTCGTAACAATCTACCTTGGTCCTATGAAGATATAACCAATCCATACCCAAAATCATACTATATGATCCTAATGGAATTACATTCAGATGCACTGATGTAGGCATACCATTAAACTCAAATGCACAAGCTCTTACCCAATGATGAACTTTTTTCTTCATACTTGTAGCCAACTGTACTAACCAAGATTCTACATGCACTTCTTTATTCAAACCACACTTATCCACCAGGTCAGGATTAACATAAATATAATTAGATCGAGGTTCAATCCAGATAGAAAAAAGTTAATCCCAAAGCTTACCATCCATATTGATAATATATGCCTGGTGATCTACCGTCATGTTATCCAATGCTACATAGATATGAGGAATGCTCTCCCCAACATCCCCAATTGTCTACGCTTCCAGTGCACTATAGATTTGAGGCCTACCACCTTGATTCTACAGATAATCCTTCTTTAGATGTTCCTTACCACATTTCCAACATTGTAACTATCCATGACCTTCCCCTATATTCTACTTCCCTCTAAGTTGAGGTCCATTAAACTTCTCATAAGGTGAAACATTTTATTTATCACTTACATCCTAGGGTCTCGCTTGCTTCAGTTACCATTTACCTTTAGTATTGTCTTTCCCTTTCCAACCTTGTTGAGATTTTGTATACGATTTTATTGCTCATAAAAATGATTCAACTTATCAATGAATTCTTCAAGTGGACGAGGCTCATCATATTCAATCAAATCTCTAAATGATGATGGTAATCCACTAACAAATATCTAAAATTTGGACTTCCCATGCTTAAGATACGAGACATACCTCAAAAAATCTAGGAACTTGGTCCTATACTCCTCATTTGGCAACAATCCCATCTTTAGCTCATAGAACTCCTTAGCTTTATTGTCACATTACCTCTTTGACAAATATTTCTTCCTAAAAAGTCTCTTGTATCTATGCTAACTCAAATCTTATGTCTTGATGTCTCTAACCTTCTTCACATCTTCCCACTAGATGTCTGATTTCCTATTGAGGTTGAAGATAGCTATTATGGCCTTCATTTTCTCTATGTAATCATGAAACTTGAAGAATTTCTTTATCCCAAGTAACCATGCCTCTACTACTTCTAGTTTCTTCAAATCTCCATCGAAGGTAGGTGGCTTTTCTTTCTTGAACCCATCTGGCAAGTAAACCTTGTCATTCCTCCTGTAAGGATGATAACGATGATGACCATGATACTTGTTAGAACTAGAAGTAGAATAGAACCTGTGTCCATCACCTCTCCTATCCGGTGAGTCCAAAAACCTTCCATCCCTAATCGTGTCATCCCTATCCGACTTATGCCCACCATGAGAGCTACTTCCATATGTCTCATTATTCTTATCCTCCTCTCCATGATTAATCCTAAGCGGTCCATGTCTCTACAGCTCTAAGAGACTTTGACAGATAATGACATTAAGCTCTAGTTCTTTATTTTGGACCTAAACGATCCTCTCATTATCTTCTTTGCAGCTTCTTACTTTTGACTTCAAACTTCTTTAAAGTGTATGTTATATGAGGAGAGTGCCTATCAACATGTTTCTCATCTAATCTATAAGAAGAATGTCATGAATTGTATTCTACCATCTTGCTAGTAGTATTTGATGTTATTCCTGCAAGTATACCAAGTCAGCTAAACCAAAATATAAAAATAATCAACATACCTCGGTATAGTTGAGGGGAGGATATCTCATCTACAAGATCAACCCAATTAGCACAATGCATGTATAAACTTAAACATCTTAGTATATAGACATCATTTCAACTATTATCCAGTTAACATGCATGAACATATCATAACCATGACAATGCATGCATAACAAAATATAGACACTAACATGCATAACAGATTCATGACTGACATGAACTCATGACGACCACATCCAACAAAAACACCATCAATTTCCACATGGAGACACAACTACAATAATGAACACCACCATGCATACACAACAACCACATATATCACAAGCATAGGGACTTCATACTTATCTGAGTATCATCAAGAAGGTTTGATGCCCTCTCATAATAGTTGCATTATCATCTATTATGTCATACATTCATTTTTCATTCATTTACCAATCAAAACATGATGAGATCCATAACCAATTCTATCATAAACCGTGCTTATAATGAGCAGAATAATAATGATAGAAAAACCATTAAAAGCACATATGAACAAGTATATTTACACATGGAACACAAGAGGAAAAGAGCTCTTATTAACATACGGAAAATATAACCAAGCGAGGGACTTCCACGTACCACTTGACCATAGATTGGGCTAAGCCAAATGTTTCTTTCACCGAATCACCCTCATGCCATATTCGAAGCATGACTGTCAGAATTACAACAAAACAACCAGGGATTCCTAAAGGTTTACAACAATCTACCAAGGGATTTGTAGGCCCAAAGAAGAAACATACACTACCAGGATTTACAAAAATTCCACCATATACCGATCCAAGGATCACTAGGCCTATACAAGCATGGATGTCTCAAGATCTATCCTCCTAAACTATGAGGAATTTGTCTATCTCCACCTTTAGGCTTTACCGTATATCTCTCCATTCACTGGTTAAGGATTCCTAGTCCCAACAAAGCTCCACCCTCTAGGTTTTATTGTATATATTTCCATTCATTGGTCGAGGATTCCTAGGCCCAACAAGGCTCTACCATCTAGGTTTTATCATATATCCTGTCATTCATGAGTCGAGGATTCCTAAGCCTAATGAGGGTATACACAATCAGACTTTACCTCAATCCCACCTTCATTGGTCTATGGATTCCTAGGCCTTGTGTTTCCTCCCTTAGACCATCCCACTCAGTTTCGAAACCATCTAGAAATCCAACTCAACCAAATAAGAGAAACCCAATCACACCATGGTTATCTAGAAATAGAAAGATAAGGATGAACACCACTCTCACACCTAGAAAAGGTCATGTCAAGGATAGAAAGAGAACTAAATTCACACATGCATATACCATTCATGCTAAAAGCAGCAAGGAAATCATACATGTAACTTGAAACTTGCAAGTAATTCCTTTGTAGCTATTAGATCCCATGCTCCTTTTCTTGATCTTTGATTTCCTTTGCCTTCTTTGTCCTTGCTTTTCCTTCCTTCCTCCAATGCTAGAGTGCTCCAAGAATACTCTAAGTGTGTAAGAGTATGAGAGAGAGAGAGTTCCAAAATTGAACTGTAAAAAGGTTGTGAACTAATCCTCAGAAACATTTTTATTAATGAGGTCTCTAATTTCTTTAGTTTCCATTATTTTCCCTCTTTTTCCTCCTCACATGCAACCTATGACCTCTCACCTTCCTTTTCTCATAATTTTCATTATTTTCATAAAAAAAGAAATGAAAATTAATGCCACTTGCCTTTCCAAATCCTTTTATGTTGCGTTTGTCAATTTCCCCTAGCCATAATAAACCAAATGAATACCCACACTAGGATTGTTTTCCCAACATTCATCTTGTAATACATGTCCCATGACCTTGGTTTTATCTTTGCCTTTATTGATTTTATTACATGAACTTTTAACCTGAGGTTGTTACATTCCTTTTCTCCTATTTTCCTTTATTTTCATAATGAAATGTCAATTATTCCCTCTTTTCCCTTGCCAATTTCTTTGTCATTTTCCATAGCCATTAATAAACCACAAGTGATACCAAATTTGATGTTTTCCCCTGTTGGGTTGTGTTATATTCTTTCCACGACTAACCTACGTAGTGAACCTAGGGGTTAGAGGGGGGGCGGAGCCCCCTCTTCGTTGCGTCGATTACGTAGCGGGGGTGCGGCAGCCCCCCCTGTCCGGGGGGTGGGTAGCCCCCCTGTACAAGGTTCGGGGCAGCGCCCTGAGAAAAACTTTTTTGGACCCTATATTAGGTTGGCGAACCTACCTATGGTTTTCGGTCCATGGTTTTGGACGTGATGGTTTTCGGTCCATGGTATTGGATGCTTCGGCATGTATAATTATGTATTGCAACATTGAAAGGAATATAATGAAAAATCAAGCTAGTAGTCTCGATTTTGAGATCCAGTGAAAAATCTCTGTGTATATGTGTTTTATGTGTTATGCTCTCACATTTTTATTTTTCCTGTGATTTAGAATTCGTATGCAGGTAATTTCTGTATGGGGTTAAAACCTACATTTGGTATCAGAGCTGTTTTGGCTTCAAGGGGACGCCTTTGTTGCTGAAGGGTTTCACTCGGGCCTGTTGTAGACCCTGTTCAGTGGGAGATCTGCGAGATCGATTCTGGTGGTGAAAGAAGATGGCGAGTAGCGGAAAGATAGAGATTGAGAAGTTCAATGGTCAGAGTTTTGAGTTGTGGAAACTCAAGATGGAGGATCTGTTGGTGGATAAAGATCAGTGGATCGCGGTAAATCTGGGTACTAAACCAACGGGAGTGACCGATGAAGAATGGAAGAAGTTGGATCGGAAGGAAAAGAGCACAATACAATTGTGTGTCTCAGATTTCAGTATTGTTGAATGTATCAGGGAAAGCTACGGTGAAGGCTTTGTGGGACAAGTTAGGGACTTTGTACCAATCTAAGTCTCTGGTGAATAAACTATTCCTGCGGAAAAAGCTGTATAACTTGAGGATGAAAGATGGAGACTCGGTGACAGAGCATCTGAATGCGTTTAACACTATGGTAAGTCAGTTATCATCTGTTGATATTAAAATTTCAGATGAAGATAAGTGCATCAGTCTGTTGTGTTCTCTACCAGATTCGTGGGATAGTCTGGTTATTGCAATAGGTAGTATTGTGCAACTGCTTTGCAATTTGATGAAATAGTCTCAGCCTTGCTAACGGAGGAGATGAGATGGAAAAATATGGACAACCAGAATGGTGAGCCTTGTCTGTACGAGGACGGTCCCAAAAAAGAAACAAAAATAAGTTATCGAGTGGGAGATCTAAATCTAGAGGGAGATCTAAATCTCCAGGAAAACCTATAAAGGTGGTGTGCTGGAAATGCGGAAAGGAAGGGCACTTTAGAAGGGAGTGTAAATCTAAAGCTCCTGATAAAGGAAAGGATCTGATGATGCTCCTTCTGCAGAGGCGAAAACCACCTCAGATGAAGGTGGGGATGTGTACTTGGCTTCTTCAAGTACACATGTAGATCATGAGGCATGGTTAATTGAATCAGGTGCATCCTTTCACTTCACTCCCCATAGAGAGTGGTTCTGCGAGTATGAGAAATACGATGGTGGTGATGTCTTCTAAGGAGATGATAGAAAGGCTAGAATCATTGGTCATGGAAAAGTAAAGTTGAAGTTGCAAGGTGGAAGGATTAGAACCCTTCCGGGTGTGCTGCATATTCCTGTGTTGGCCAGAAATCTGATTTCTGTAAGCAAGTTGGATGATGCAGGTGTAAAGACAGTGTTCGAGAAGGATACCTGCAAGATGGTTCGAGGAGCACTGGTATTGATGCGGGGAGTTCAGATTGGAACTCTGTACAAGCTGCAAGGTAGCACTGTTGTTGACGGGTGCAATAGTACTATGGTTCCTGAAAATGGAGCAGAAAATCTAGTGGTCTCTGGAGAGAAGACCATGTTGTGGCATCAAAGGCTTGGACATATTGGAGAGAAGGGCCTTCGAATACTTCATGGTAAAGGTATGGTAGAAGGTATGAGTAATAGCTCTCTGGATTTTGGTTTCTGTGAAAATTGTGTATATGGGAAGCAGAATCGGGTGAGTTTCCCCTCTGGTGGTAAGAGGACGAAACAAATATTAGAGCTTGTGCACGATGTGTTTGGACCTGTGAAATTTCCATCACTGGGTAAGTCTGTGTACTATGTATCATTTATAGATGACTTCTCAAGGAAATACATGGATATATTTCCTTAAGAAGAAATCTGAAGTCTTTGACAGGTTTAAAGAATTTAAGGCTCTGGTGGAAAATCAGACAGAGAAGAAGATAAAGGTACTGAGGACAGATAATGGTGGAGAATTCTGCAGCAAGGAATTTGAAGAATTTTGTAAGAAGTGTGGTATAGCACGCCAGAAGACTACTCCATATACACCTCAGCAAAATGGA
>APFE030516032.1:44435-61484 GCA_000404065.3 Pinus taeda
TATGGTTTTTCGGTCCATAGTTTTGGATGCGATGGTTTTCGGTCCATGGTATTGGATGCTTCGGCATGTATAAATATGTATTGTAACATTGAAAGGAATATAATGAAAAATCAAGCTGGTAGTCTCGGTTTTGAGATCCAGTGAAAAATCTCTGTGTATATGTGTTTTATGTGTTATGCTCTCGCATTTTTATTTTTCCTGTGATTTAGAATTCGTATGCAGGTAATTTCTGTACGGGGTTAAAACCTACATCCCCACCATTTAGCTTGGAATATGTGTCCCGTGACCTTGGTCTTATCTTATTTACATGGAAAATCTGCCAAGGTCTATTAGAAAACCCTCCCCCTTGGGGGAATACCATCCTCCGTGTTCAATGATGCTTATGACCAGCAAAATATACTTCCTATGGGGCTTTATAACATAGCTCTATGTAGTATTTACAATAAAAAACTATTGCAAACCATGACCAACATGAGAAACATGAAAAACATACTACTTATTAGAACTTTATAACACAATTCGACGCAGTATTTACAGTGAAACAAATGTATATATATATATATATATCTAATATATATATATATTATATATATATATTATAATATATATATAATATATATATATATATTATATTATATATATATATATTAATATACATTATGTACACACACACACACAGACACATTTATAAGCCTAGGTTAAGCTTATTTGGTCGATTCCCATTGCTAAGTACCTCGCGTTGGAGGTCACAGGGTCAAATCTCCTCAACGCTCTTGGGGTTAGTCCTGCTTGTTTGGCCAACGGGTATGGGTAGATCCCCTTCGGGTTGATCTTCTTGGATTTTTCCTGTGGATGTAATGGCCACTAGTGTCGTGAACCACCCTTAAATATATATATATATATATATATATATAATATATATATATATATATATATAATATATATATATATATATCATTTTCTTCTACTAGAAATAAATAAGGATATAATTCTTGCATTTGATAAGCCATCTCCCATGTAGCTTCATTGGGCCCAGAGTGCTTCCACTACACTTTAACCGAATATATTGCTTTATTTTGCAACATGGGTTATTTCTTCTACAATATTAATTGTCTCTCGATGGAACTCTCCCTCTAGTTCCACCTATAATACAGGCCAAATGATCACATGATCACCATCCCACACATATCTCTTAAGCAATAAGGCATGGAAAACATCATGGAATTTCATGATTGGCAGTAGTGCAAGTCTGTAGGCAACTAGTCTAATCCTCTCAAGGATCTCAAAAGTTGCACAATACTGAGGTGACAGCTTGGCACATGACCCAATCCTCAAGGATATCCTCTTGGGCTTGATGCACAATTACACTTGCTTGCCAACCTATAACTCCTCTAATGATCTATGCTGATCTACATAACTCTTCTACCTATCATGTGTTTCCTTCAAGTTCCTCTTAATACCATGCATCTCTCGCTCCATCTTAGCAAACGTTTCTAGTCCAATTAGCACCTTGTTCAGTGGATCACTCCAGCTAATAGGAGTATTACAACTCCACCCATAGAATACCTAAAATTGACTCATACTCAAGGATTCTTGATACCCATTATTATATGTGAACTCTACTAATGGAAGATACTCCTCCCACTTCCTCTATTGATGCATGACATACATCCTCAACATATCCTCAAGATTCATGTTAACACTCTCTATTTTTCCTTATGTTTGTGGATGATAAGTTGTATTGAAAGCTAGCTCTATCCCCAAACCTACAAACAACTCCTTCCAAAACTTAGAAGTGAACTCGGCATATCTATCTAATACAATCTTCTTTGGAACTCCAAGCAACCTCACTATCTCCCTGATGAGGATCTAAGCTACCTCACTAGCTAAATTAGTAGACTTCAGTACCATGAAGTGAGCTACCTCACTAACTGTATTAGTAGACTTCACTGCAATGAAGTGAGCTACCTTTCTCAACCTGTCAACCACAACAATAATGGAATCATTCTTCCTTGATTTCCTCAGAAACCCTATAATGGAGTCCATGGAAATGAACTCCCATTTCCATTCTATAATCATAATAGTCTACAACAAACCAGTTGGCTATTTACACTCAAATTTCACCTGCTGATAGTGCGAGCACTTCACAACAGACTCAACCACAGATTTCTTCAAAATAAACCAATGATAGAACTTCTTGACTATTTTCAAATCCTTCTGATATCCTAGGTGGCATGAATATGGATTGACATGAAGTTCTCTTAAGATAAGTTTCTTTATCTCACTATTATCTAGCACAACTTGTATTCCTGAATCTCATCAAGCCATCTGTTGTGAGGTGATACTCCTCATCTCTATCACCTTCACCCTGCTTCAAGCTATACTATAATTGTTGGTACTTCTCATCATTCTTCCCTACATGAATGATCTAGTCTTGCAAATCTATCCCATAAGAGATCATAGATGAAATATGATTCACCTGCACTCTCATATTGAGAGCATTAGCAACCATGTTCTCCTTAGCCTTGATGTACTTGATCTCAAAGTCAAACTCATTGATGGTAGCCAACCATCTATATTTCTTGGAATTCAGATTGGTTTGTTCAAATAGATACCTCAACCCACTATGATCTCTCGTCAAAACAAAGCTCCTTCCAAGGAGACAATGTCTCCACATCTTCAATGCATGAATGATAGCTTCCAACTCAAGGTCATGAGTCACATAGTTCTTCTCAAGGTCACTCAGATTCCTTGATTCATAGCATACCACTTTTCCTTCTTACATCAGGGATCCACCATGTCCTTCCTTGCAAGAATTTGTACATAAAATGAACTCCTTATCAAGATCTCTAATCTTCAAAACTGGGGCATTTGTAAACAAATACCTAAACTGCTCAAAACTAGTTGTACACTCCTCAGTCCATTCAAACTTCTTACATTTTCTTTGCAAATATGTAATAGGGTAGCCAATCCTTAAGAAGTTCCTAATGAACCTCCTATAATAACCCACTAGTCCCATGAATGATCTGACCTCATCCACATTCCTAGGATTTAGCCACTCCATGAGAGGTTTAACCTTTTCTGAGTCCACTGTGATCCCCTCATTGGAAACAATATGTCCCAAGTAGTGAATCTGAGACTGAAAGAAATTACACTTGCTGATCTCGGCATACAATTGATGCTCTCTCAACAATCTCAACATTGCTACTAGATTCTTACCATGCTCCTCCTCATTCTTAGAGTATATCAATATATCATCAATAAATGTTATCACAAACTTGTCTAGGTAAGGACACAACAGATTGTTGATCACACACATGAAAGTGGCTGGAGCATTGGTAAGACCAAATGTAACCAACACAAACTTATAATGTCCATACCTCGTACAAAATGAAGTCTTGTAGATGTGTTCTTCTTTGATGCACACTTGATGATATCCTAATCTCAAATCAATCTTTGAGAACATTGTTGTTCCCTTCAAATAATCAAACAAATCATTAGTTTGTGGAAATGGATACTTATTCTTGATGGTCATTTTGTTTAACTATGTGCAATCAATGCATAGTCTAAGAGTATTTTCATTCTTCTTCACAAACAACACTGTTGCACCCCAAGGAAACACACTTGGCATAATTTATCCATTATCAAGCATCTCCTTAAGCTGCAACTTAAATTCCACCAACTCTAGAGTGCTCATTTTGTAAGGTTCCTTAGATGCTCATGTTTGTCTTGACACCAACTTAATAGAAAATTCCACCTCTCTATGAGGAGGCAACTCCATAATCACTGCGGGAATCACATCTAGAAACTAATACAAACCAGGAAAGCTCTTTAGGACTCCATCATCCTCGACATCCTTCCCTTTGTCACTACAAATATGAACTACAAACAACACACTTCCCTTCCTGCAACTACTCTTTTCCTGTGTAGCTATAATCATTCTCACTAATATAGAATTCTTATTTCCCTCTAAGACTCTCTTTTCCCCATCATCATCCCGACACTCAATAGATTTGTCATAGAAATCCACTTTAGGCTTGTGAATGAATAGCCAGTCCATGCCCAAAAGCATACTATATGAACCCAAAGTAAGTACATTTAAATGTGTTGATGTAGGCATACCATTCATCTCAGATGCACAAGATACAACCCAATGATGACCTCTTATCTTGGTCCCTGTAGATAGCTCCACCAACCAAGATTTTGGATGCACTTATTTATTCAAGAAACACTTATCCTCGATCAGGACTGATATAACTATAATTAGATCGAGGATCATTCAAAATGGAAAAAACTTGGTCATGGACCTTACCTTCCATCTAAATAATGGATCCCTGATGATCTTCTTGCATGTTATCCAATGTTGTATAAATTTGAGGAATACTGTGAACAACATCTCAAACTACTTGTGCCTCCTAATCCCTGTAAATCTAAGGCCTCCCACCCTAATGTGATGGAACATATATCTTATGATTCTCTCTACCACAAGTTGAACATAGAATTGGATTTTTTCCATTACCTTGTTCTGCTCCTTAGGCTGAGACCCATGTCCTTTCTCAGTTGCATTGAACTTTTTATGAGGTCCCACATTCTCCTTGTCACCTACATCCTGAGGTATTCCTTGCTTTAGAGGCCACTTCCCTTTAGGCTTCTCATTACTTGTTCAATCCCACTTAGGCTCAGACTTGTGCTTATACTACTCATAACAATAATTCAAGTTCTCAATGACTTCCTCCAATGATTGAAGCTTATCTTACTCAATTTGATCCCTAAATGTTACTGGAATTCCACTGATGAACCTTTGGACCTTTGTCTTCTCATACTTCAAGTAGGGAACATACCTCAATAACTTTAGAAACTTGCTTGCATACTATTCATTTGTCGTGGAAGCCTTCTTCAACTCATAGAACACCTTGGCCTTCCTATCACAATATCTCTTAGAAAATTACTTCTTCATGAAGATTCTTTTAAACTCATGCCAACTCATCTCATCCTCCCTGATTCCTCTGACCCACTTAGAATCTTCCCACCAAATATATGTTTTTCCTTGGAGACTGAATATAGATACCTTAGCCTTCATGTTCTCTAAATATTCAATCCATCTAAAGAAATTCTTCATCCCAAGTAGCCATGCTTCTACGTCTTCTGACTTCTTCACTTCCCCATCGAAAGCAGGAGGCTTGGCTTTCCTGAAATCATCTGGAAAGTACCCCCTCTCACTCCTCCTATAAGGATGATGGCGGGAATGATCATGATGTATTTCAAAACTAGAGATGAAATAAAAATCCATGAGTTTTATCCCATTTGTTAGGTGTGTCCAAATATTTACCACCTCTGACTGTATCATCTATGTCCATCATGTATCTCCTCTGAGACTTGCTACCATATGCACCATTAATCTTCTCCTCCTATCTATCTCCATGATTTTTCCCCAAATGTACCTATTTCTACAAATCTAAAAGCTTATGAAGGATGACTACATTAACTTCTGCTTGTTTTTCTTGAGCGTTGACAAGCATTTCCCGTGCCTTAATCAGTTTGTCTTTATCTTCCTCCCAACTTCTAATTTTTAGCCTAAAATGCCTTAGTGTATTTTCTAAATCAAGAGAAAACTCTTCTCCTTTTTGTTCAATCGACATTTCCCATTCCACTGATTTCACATCGGGCTTATAAGGGGAGTCATGTGAATTGTAGTCCACCACTCTACTCTTCATTTATGATCTCGTATTTCCTGCAAACATACTATGTTAGATAAACTAAAGAGGAACATAATAAAGATCATACCTAAGTGTATCTTAAGGGTCGTTGCTACATCTGCATAGACCAATCCATATTAGCATGATACACCATCACAAACATATCAATTCTTACATAAATATCATAACCATAACCATAACAATTCATGAATACCAAACACATAGACAAATGACATGCATGCATAAAAATCACATTTAACCCATCCAATCCAAGTGTTTGAACTTGGAAGCTCTGATACCACCATATAATGCCTCCTCCCACATTTACCCACTTTGACAAGCTCTCCATGGTAAAAGCGAGTTGAGAATCACTATGATATGGTCTGACCTAAGTTCCATTTATAGATGTGGGGCCTACAAACTAGAAGAAAATTGACATTTGTTAGAGACTACATATCACTTAGGATGCTACCAACCACCCCAAGTGATAAATCCTTATGATGAAACTCTTTTTCACTACGTTTAATCCCCAACTGCATCCATAACACTTCATGCATGTGGTTCGTAGGCTATAACCACACCCACAAGCCTATATTCATGCAATTATGAACCAAAATCCCATGTCCAACGCATGCGATTGTGAGATCTATGCCTTTTTAAGGCTAGCCTCTAGACCAATGCCCAAAATTACCTGTAACTTTCTAGAATCATGACAATGAGGATAAGAATGCGAAACAATCAAAGCTCGAGAAAGATATTAACCAATAAATTCCTAATTAAAAATACACATTTCATCAAACATATGAAAAACAAAGAAAATAGAGGTCATGAATTCATATCTGATTATAAACTTATGAACTACATTAGATAATTTTCAATAAGGTCCAACTCCCTCTCAAGGTAATTGCAACCATACTTGTTATCGCATGAATACATCAATCATTGAATCACTAGTCAAATCATGAACAAGAGCCATAAATGAAGAACATCATAGAACCATGTATATTACTAGAATAGAAACCATGACAAGTTATCCATAATATCACATAACAACTAGTACATGTGCTCACAAATCACACTATGGAAAATAACTTATTTTAACATATGCAAAATCTAACCAAGTCAGGGACTTCCACGTACCACCTGACCATAGATTGGGCTATACCAAATCTCTCTTTCAACCAATCAACCCCATGCCATATTCAAAGCATGAATGTAGGATCATATGGGTTAAACAAAAATTACACCAACTAGGGCTTACAGAGGCCAAACCACCTCAACCCTCAACCACAATCATTTCCACAAACAAATCTAGAAATCTAACACCAAAACAAGCTTGGATGCCTCCAACTTTCTTCACCACATCCAGAGGAATTTTCCTATCTCCACCCATCTATCAAGATTTCTAGGAGAAATCCCATTTCAACCCTTAAACCGTGGGAATTTCTTGAGACCAATTCACCAGGATCCAAAGTCTGCCAGCTATCCAAAGCTTAAACCAACACAAGGCACTAACAATGCTATGGTTATCTATGAAATGACAAGGTAGGGCTAAAAGTAATGTCAATCTAGGAAAATATCATGCCAATGACAACACAATAACCAAAGAGGCACTTAAAAGTACCATACATCTAGAAACTGGCAAGAAAATCTCACATGCAACCTATTATCTGCAAAGTATCCTTGTTGTAGTCATTGATCCAACCTTATTTTTCATTGTCCTCGAATTTGTTACTTGTTATTTGCTTGGTTTCTCCAAGTCCAAGTGAATGCTATAATGTTTCAAGAATACTCTAAGTGTGCAAGAGTATGAGAGAATGAATAAGAGCTTAACTTGAAGCTGTTAAAAAACTAGCAATTGATTCTCTAATGCCTTCTTATCATTGATGTCTCCTTTTTCTTCCTTTTTCTTCATTTTTCATCAAATTTCCCTTACATGCAAATTTATGTCTCTCCACCTTCCTTTTCTCCTATTTTTCTTTATTTTTATATTTAATTCTCATTTATTGCCTATTTTCCTTTCCCAATGCCTTTTACAATTTCCATAACCATTAATAAATCACAAGTGATAACCACTTTTATGTTTTCCCTCTATTCAACTTGGAATATGTGTCCCATGACCTTGGTATGATCTTATTTATATGTAAAATCAACAATGGATTGTTACACTAAGCAAAGAATAGCCATGCCGATGTTTGCTACTCAATATTTCACTTTTACAAACCCATTTCTCACTAGTCTTGCTGTATCTCTAAAATTTTCAATGCTTTGATGTGTGGACATGGGTCCTATGTGTGAAAGACATTCAACTAACAACACACCCTTTATGAGGAATCCATAGTCAACAATTAATTTACTAGGAAAGAGCATGATCATAAAATTTTATAGCATTTTGTCGCCACTTTTCCATAGTTCAAGTGAATTTTATCTTCATTACATCTAGTAACATCTTTGCAAGGAAAATGGTGGAAAATATAAGCATAATTGCTACAATGGATATTCTCCTGGACAATTTCTCATAACAAATCCATTAAAATATATTTGAAAAATCTAAAAGATACACAATGAGAGTTAATTTTTCCTTAGTTTTATAGATTTTTTAATTGTTCTGTTATGTTTATGAATGTAATAGATAAAATGTGAAAAAAATTAACAAGAAATAAAACTCACAAGCCACAATGAATAAACGACATGATCTAGGAAACTCTTACGAGATAAAATCTAAGTGGAAGGTGAGGCCACTCTTCTCTCCCTTTCTTTGAATGTAAATATATGAAAGTACAAAGGAGTGAGAGTTGTGCCTTGTGGGATACTACAATACACAAACCCTATCCCTTTTTTCTCTCTCTATCCATTATCTTCTACTCTCATCATCCACTAAAAAAATTGCATGACAATAGAATGGAACCTCTTTTCCTCTCAGTGGCTCGATTATAACATAAACTAATATCCTACTAGTAGTTAAGTTTGACTCCCTCAACTATTGGCTAGAGTTACCATATTAACAATTCTAGAGACGTATTCATCATGATCACATGGCTAGTACCTTTTCCATGAAAAATAGGGGTCGGTAATGTATCCTCTTGAATCATGGTGGTAAAACACAGGAATTTCAACTTCTAGGTGGAAAAAATTTGCGTAAACACTATTTGAGGTATTTCTTATCATTAGAAAGATGTTTAAGTGTAGAATAACACTTTGGGTTGTGGGACTTAAGCTATCCAATGTCACTTCAATAGTCGGTCATGTTATAATGAAACATAGTGGAAAGATGTTTTGTAAATGTAAGGGTTTAAAATTGTGGTAAGGAAAAGCATGAATCCATTGGGCATGGAGTCATAATATTATATATCAATGAAAATATCTTCAATAATGGTTTTATGAACATATAAATCTCAAAGACACACATATAGTATCTCATTAGACATCATATTGGTTGTATTAAAGTTGCTACAATGAGAAAAACAATTCAATTAAAATAGAGCACCAAATAATGGGTGAATTATGCAATAATATCAAAGTGACAACATGATGTATTTGAATGTTAAATGAAACATAGGATCATAAGATGAATTCAATTTACATATAATATTAATTCAAACACTAAAGAATAACATTCCATGGAAAAATAGAGTAAGTAACACATGCACCTAGAAACTGACTATGAAATATCATAACATGAATATTTGAGGAAATGATAAAGTACTTCTTCTTAAATCACTTTTTATTGATATCAGAAGAGTCTAATATAAAAACCAACATGGCTGAACTAAAAGTCCCAACCCCTTATTACATTAAACATCTCCTTTTATAGACTTTACAATTCACGAGCTATCAGAAAAACTCTAAAAAAAATCTCTCTTAACAATATGAAAAATAAAATAGTATTAAACTATTTTGAAATTTGTAAGTGTCGATATTCTATTTGATAATGTAATGCTAGTAAATGAAGATTTTATAGCATAATTGTAATTAGTTGGTGAACTTGGCATTCACATCAACACTTGGATGGTCCATAGAACTAGGTACTTGAAATTTGACATTCAAACTATAGTTGGGCTTTTGAGTGTTTGGTATGACAAAGCACAGAATAACCCCATTACCATGACACTCAATTCAACCTCGCATTGGAACTTTGCAACTATTTACTTGATGATTCTGTGCACATGTGGCTTTTGTGAAATTTTGTTGTCGATCCTCTATATTGGATATTTTGTCACTTTCATCAAATTAGTAGTGATTAAATCAGCTCCTCCAATATTTAAAGAAACTTTGAGAACTCTAAAAAAAATTGGATTAACCAATAAAAAGTAAACACCTAGTGGCTAACTTTTCTTATCCATGAAAAGTTTAAGAGGTTAACCTTGTTGGATTTAAATTTCCTTTGCCAAAATACATCCTCTCCAACAACTTTAATCTGCAATTAACAAGTTGGGCAATGATCAATCCTCGAGACAATTCCTCACTCTTTCACTACACAAACTTACTTGGTATAGTTCACAACTTGAAACTAATCTCTGCACCATTAATTGAGCATGCCATTATTTGCATCTTTGTTCACTTTTTGTTTGAGGCTATGGGATATAACCCACATGCATTAGGTCTACTTTTCCTTGTTGTCTTCATATATGTCAATACTTGCATGCCTCATTGACGTGTTGTGAACTACCCCCCCCCCCCCCCCCCCATGGATTGAACCTTGCATTGTGTGTTGTCTTCTGAGACTTTGTCTCTTGGTTTCAGAGTTGGTAGGATTTAGTGGCATATGTGGCATGCTTTGGAGATTGGGCTTAGAGCCCAATTATTTGTTTCCAAAAAGAATAATGGCCCTATGTATGAGCCCAAGCATGAAAAACTTTTTAAAACCAAATTTATAACCCCAAGTATAAATTGTTTACCAAAGTTTATAAAAAAATGTATGTTATAACATCTGACTCCAATGGGGTTGTTTTCCTCCCTACGAGATATTAAAAAACCCATATACTAGTGTATGATCCATTCTAAACAATTGTCAAACATGTAACTTGTACCTTCTCATAGTTCTGAATTGAAGATGAAATTGAAAACTAAACTATATACCTATGTAAACCAACTACTATGCAAACTAAAATGAAATCCAAACTAAAATAGGTTCTTGAACAAGAATCTTATTTAAATACAACCCTCCTATTCTAACTCAATCAATTGCTCTTATCAAATAAATATTGTTTCTAGTGAAACTAGTCAAGCATCTTACTCACCTATGGTAGTGTTTTTGTAGCAATGGTGTACCAATAAAAATGTCCTTTGTAGTTGGTTGTTCCCTGTAAAGGAATACATACAGAGTTGGTGTTGTTGGTGAACAAACTTAGATAAACAAACCATTGCAAATAATGAAAACAATGCATATATGAACATTAACTAAAACAAAGAGATAAATACACAAACAATGCTCAATGGAGGAAACAAGACAACAAAATAATGGGAAAAGGTCCCTTTATTGACTGTTGATGGTAGAAGTTGAATACAAGAGATGAATGCTAAACACTTGAACAAAATTATTTGATCTATAGTGCTCAAAATCCTCAGCAAGGAGGTTCCTTTCCATAATATCTTTGCAAGATTCTCCTGTCCCTTAAAGAAGTATGAAAACTCTCTTAATGGTGGACCCTTGTCCTCTCACTAAGTTGATGGATTACTTAGAAGAAATATGTACAACATGCTAGTGCTCTTACTTTCTTTGGTTCGAAAATGAAATTGTGGGTTGCTCCAATAACAATTTGGCCAACATAACATTGTCTCATATTTTGGTTCTCCCATGGCCTGTTTATATAGAATTTTTGAATCCATATTCCCTCTCTTGGTTCATGCATGATAATGACTTATGAGTGGGACAAGAGGATTCCATTGAGGGATGCACATATTTAGGGAAACTCAAATTCGTCTGTCCTAGATTGAGATCCTATCAGGGAATCACCTTCAATTATGTAAAGTGGTCCCAAATTTTTTGAGTCATCTATATTCTTGACCATGTGACTTTCGAAGGAAATACGACATGGTGTGCAAATATCGAAGAAATAATCACACATACTTCAATTTTTAAACTCCGTAAATTTTGGAGCTTAGGAGAAATTAAATTTTTTGAACTTCATAATGTCTTCGTCTATAAAATATTCACTTTATGCATTCTGCTAGATGGCTTTTAGCATCTTCTAGATTGTGCAAACATGTATATGATTTCTAGTGTTAACAGTTTCTCACAGATGTGCGATGTTAGGAGCAAACATGTAGTTGAAATACATTGGAATTTTTTGTTCTAATAGAGAATCTGATCAACATATTGAGATATAGAATAACTTATTCCGTAGATGTGTAGAGAAACACCTTGACTAAGTATGAAGGATGGCCATGCTCCAAAGAAAACTTAAAAAGTAAAAAGTGTTATGAAACCAGCTCACAAAAAGATAGAAAATATAGATGAACACCTTAGAAATCAACCTCTTCGAGGGGGCAACCTCCTTTACATTACACAAATGAAAAATTCTTGGATGACACAAATGACAAGACCTCCTTTTTATATATAGAAGTCTAAGGGGTCATAATATAATCAGAGCCGACATAACAATAATAATGTAAGGGAACAATAATAACAATAGTGGGCTTCTATGGGGCACAATAATAACAACATGGGGACTACATGGGGACTACATGGGCACAAAAATATAATAAGGGGGTTGTACTAATAACAATAAGGGGTTACACTAGTAGTATAGGGACATAACATGCCCCTCTACTTCAAAATGTGTTGTCCTCAACGCTTGAGTAGTTCTTGATGCTTCTGTATAAAATTCTTGTCCTCCCATGTGGAATCTTCAGCGGGTAAGTTCTTCCACTTGATGAGATACTCTAAAATTGACGATTTCGTAGCTATCAAGTTCTTGTTTTTGTGACTGCTCCCAGTTAGAATATGATTTTTCCTTCATCGTCAAGTTCTGGAAATATTATTTGAACTGGGATCTTTTGCAACTTTTGAATGAGTGGCCACACTTCTTCGTCCTTCTTCCATTCATCCCTTGCTTTGTTTATCCAATCTAGTTAGATAATCGAAATAGAATAAACAATGCTTCCACATTCTCATCCTTTCTTGAGAGTTCATCTGCAACAACATTTTTCTTCCCTTTTTTGTAGTTGATTTCAAATTCATAACCCAACATATTTGTGACCCATTTTTTTGTTCTTCTAAAGATAATCTTTGTTCTAAGAAGTATTTAAGACTATCATGATCCACTTTTACCTTGAAGTTCCTTCCCAATAGGTAAATTCGCCATTTCTTAAGTGAACGTATTATTGCCAACATTTCCTTCTCATAAATAGCTTTCTTGAGATGTAGCTATAAAAATACCCAATTGCCTACATCAAAAATTCTTTCACTGTGATGTTGATCTACTTGTTGTTTCATTCGATTTTGCTCCAAAGTGGCATTATCATTTAAAAGCTGGAGAACTTGTTGTTGATGCTCGATGTGATCTTTCGCTGCTTGAATATTTTTCTTCTTGATATGTCCTTCTATCTTTAGAGTTTGAGGAGTGGTAATTTCTTCCAATGCATTTAAATATATGGTCAGATTCATTTCTTGATGCTCGATGTGATTTTTCACTTCTTGAACATTTTTCTTCTTGATATGTCCTTTTATCTTGATAGTTTGAGGAGTGGTAATTTCAGCCAATGCATTACAAGATATGGTCAGATTCATTTCTTCTTTCTCGATGTGATCTTTCACTTCTTGAACCTTTTTCTTCTTGATGTGTCCTTCTATCTTGAGATTTTGAGGAGTGGTAATTCTTGCCAATGCTTTAGAAGAAATGGTCTGATTCATTTATTCTTTCTTGGGGGTAGGTTCCTGATGTATATCCTCTTCTTTTGATGTTTCTTGATCCTTTTCTTCCTACTCTTCATAATCTATGTAAAATAATTTCTTCTCAGCACACTTATGACCTTTAGTGTATTTGTTATCACAGTTATAACAAAGCCCTTTTTCTCTTTTTTCTTCCAATTGTTGTGGTGTAAACCTTGTAGGTTTTGGAAGGCTAGGAGGAAAAGAATTTCCATATTTATAGTTGTGAGTGGTGGGAGTCCTTGTTTCCATAATTTGACTTTCAATTTTTCTTGCCAACTTGAATGCCTTCTCCATTGAATTAGGTTGCCAAATATGAACCTCATGTTGAATGTTATCCTTTTAACTCCCTATGAGTACATCAATCCTTTACTTCTATGGAATATCATTTACCCTTATATTCTACTTTTGAAAGTCCTCAATGTGCTCTACCATTAAACCCTTTTGTTTGAGATTTATCAATTGGCTAAAGAAGTTGTTTCTCTTTGTATCCTCATAATGTGCTATCATTTCCTCTGTGAAAATTGACCACGTGACAAGTCGTTTACGAGAACAAAGCCCTTCATACCATAAAAATTGATCTGGTTCTAAATATAAAAATGCAATATGTACCTTTTATTACATTTTCACCTCATGTAGATCAAAATATTGCTCCATCTGTAGTATCCAATTTAAAGGATCCTTTCCATCAAACTTCCTCATATCACCTTTTCTTGATTTTAGGAGCTCAATCTTGAAATGACTGTAACTCTGTAATTTTAGATCTCCAAGTTTTGAAACTTCGTCTTATAGTATCCCTCTGAGTCATCTTTCAAACCTCGCAAGTCTGATCAATATTGAATTCTGCAAGGAAGAGTTATGTCAAATCTCCCATGATGACCTTATTATAGACTGGTTTAGTAAAGTGAAATTGTTTGAAGTTCCACGTGTCATTGCTTCAACCTGAGGACTTAAAACTGATACACAAAAGATTACAATCCATCCTCTTTCCGTACCTCTTTACAAAATTTCAATCTGATACTCAAAGAGAACTTTATGACTACTTTCCCCAGGTCACCTGTTTGGGATGGAATTTGGGAGCTTGCAGATACCCTAAATGTCTTGGCATGTATCTCCAAAAATATAGTGAAACAAGATCTGAAATTCGGCCCCAAGGTTCACCAATATGTCGGTTCAAAAGTTTTTTACTTTCAAAGTCTGAACCTTTGTAGAAACAAACGTATAGATAACATTACACCATGACCTGTTTGAGATGGAATTTTGGAGCTTGGAAAAACCCTGATTTCCTCAGATCATATCTCCAAAAATATAGCGATCCAAGATCTGAAATTTGGATGCGAGGTTCAGAACGCATTCGGCTCAAATGGGATTTTTGTTTAGCTTTTGAAAGGTCGCAGAACAAAATTTATAGATAAAATTTAACGATTACCAGTTTGGAGCAGCGAAACCCTAGAATCCAAACCTCCAATACCAAATGTTATGAAACCAGCTCACAAAAAGATAGAAAAGATAGATGAACGCCTTAGAAATCAATCTCTTCGAGGGGGAAACATGATTTACATCACACAAATAAACAATTCTTGGATGATACAAATGACAAGACCTCCTTTCTATATATAGGAGTCTAAGGGGTCATAATATAATCAGAGCCAACATAACAATAATAATGTAAGGGTACAATAATAACAATCGTGGCCTTCTATGGGGCACAATAATAACAACATGGGGACTACATGGGCACAACAATATAATAAGGGGGTTATATTAATAACAATAAGGGGTTACACTAGTAGTATAGGGACCCAACAAAAAGTGTCTATACGAGGCGGACATGTCCCATCCTCGATGTGATTACTAGTTTACAATCAGACAGGAAATGGTTCATCCAATAAACATTGTGGTGATTGAAATGTTTATGGCTGGTGATGATAACTATTGACGCCCTCAAGAGTGTTTTCTTTGACAAACATATTGAATCTAGTCCCCCCATGCATAAGAAAGGTGAAGCATTGTTTAATGAGATGTTGAGATATGCACGAGTATTGAACTTTGGATACCTCGCCAGTATTGTCACCATTTATGTGGTAGTGTTTTTGTAGCAATGGTGTACCAAAAGACACGTTCTTAGTAGTTGGTTGTTCCCTACAAAGGAATATAGACAGATTTGGTGTTGTTAGTGAACAAGCTTATATAAACACTGCATTGCAAATAGTGAAAACAATGCATATATGAACATGAACTAAAACAAAGTGATAGATACACAAACAATGCACAATCGAGCAAAATAGTAAAAAAAATGATGCGAAAAGGTCCCTTTATTGATTTTTTTATGGTAGAAGTTGAATACAATAGATGAATACTAAACACTTGAAGAGAATTATTTGAGCTATGGTTCTCAAAATCCTCAGCAAGGAGGTTCCTTTCCTCAATCTCTTTGCAAGCTTCCCCTCTCTCTCAAAGAACTATGAAGACTCTCTCAGTGGTCGATTATTCTCCTCTAACTAAGATGATGGATTTATTAGAAGCAATATGGTCAACATGCTATTTCTCTTACTTTCTTTGCTTCAAAAATTAGATGTTATGTTACACTGATAGCAATTTGGCCAGCATAACATTGTCTCATATTTTTGTTCTCCCATGGCCTATTGTTGGCATTCCTGGACCCACCAAAATTCAGGGGATCCTTCTGATATGAAGTCCCAACTAGACCTTGTTGAGCCTCAAAATTACTCTTTCCCTAAGCAACTCTTGTCATTCCTTTTCTTTATTTTTCCATGATAAAGATGCATTCTCATCACCATCGATTGGTATATACTAGAGGAGGGAATTTAGTGATTTACATGTTATGATTTTATGTTTTGTTGTTTGAATAATGTTTTGTATATTAGCTATGGAACATAGCCTATTCTACAGCTAATTAGTTGTTCCGCAATCACCTTCATGCTTTAACAGGTTCCAGGTGTTAGAATGATCCAGGTGGATGTTGGTGGCCACCCACCTATCCCATTTGGACCCCCACAACTATCTATTTCAGTCTTTTTAGTTTCCTAAATTGTAGCACAGTTTACTATTTTTAGCAGTTTTTCGCGTCCTAAACTTCCGGAGCCGTTTTGAGGCCCTAAATGACGTTTTTTGGGAAATCTGGGGGCAACATGGGTCCATGAACTGATGTTTCCCTTCCTAAAGTGGTAGTACTCGGATAGATCTTTCTAACGAGCTATCATACGTGTCCAACGGAGATCGTATGCCAAAGTTACGACCCCAGGAAATTGATGTACCAATTTACCCAAAACGGGGCCCACAATTTGGCGTTTCATCTTCTAGGGGTAGGTTTTGGAATGTGAAGGGTTTTCCATTGTTTCTCAACAATAAATAGGCCTTCGAGCCTCATTGTAACACAGTTTCGGAACAGTTCAGAGGCATGTAGCCGCACATCTCTTCTCAGAGATAAGCTACCATTGCCCTAGTTGGTTTATTTCC
>APFE030516032.1:63362-151806 GCA_000404065.3 Pinus taeda
CTATCATACGCATCAAACGGAGATCGTATGCCAAAGTTACGACCCTAGGAAATTGATGTACCAATTTACCTAAAACGGGGCCCACAATTTGGCGTTTCATCTTCTAGGGTTAGGTTTTGGAATGTGAAAGGTTTTCCATTGTTTCTCAATAATAAATAGGCCTTCGAGCCTCATTTTAACACAGTTCGGAATAGTTCAGAGGCATGTAGCCGCACATCTCTTCTCAAGATAAGCTACCATCGCCCTAGCTGTTTTATTTCCGTTTCTAGTTGTAAGCATATTTCGGTATTTTCCATTAATGAAATGAAGTATTATTTCCGCTGCATCTCTTTGTTTATGGTTATTGCATCTCTGTATTTTTGGTTATCTCTGTAATCTATTGCGTTCCTGTTTAAATCTGGATCATAGAAGGAGAAATTAGCTACATGGGTAGCTTGGAAATCATCATGACATGGACCCTGTCCTATTCACTTAGCCCAAGTCGACAAAGAAGATGGCATAAGACTACAGTCAATGGATAAGTCAAACACAGGGACAGAAGGTAATAGGACTCTGTTTCGTGGTTAATTAACATGTTTCATAGTAATGGGAAGCGTTATCCAGAACAACTACCTGTACCTACGGACTCCAGTAGCCACTAGTACAACCAAATCCAACAGTTCCAATGTCTTGGATTTATGTTTCCAACAACGGAGGAATAAATTTTGCATATCTGTCTTCTACGTGTTTGGCTATAGCATGTTTTTCTCCACAAATAGTTGTATGGTTTTTCTTATAAATACCTGTGTAAAGGACTGAAGAAGTTAGCGGTAATAGTGATAGTTTTATTGTGAAATCAAAGTTTTAAACTCTATAGCTCTTGGGCATTTTGTGTCCTTGTTTTTAATATGAAGACCACATGTTTTATGGAAATCTGAAGGAGTTTTCTTGGAGTTGATTGAGCAAGCATAACCTAATTAGTTGCAGAGGGCCCTTGCACTAAAGAAGGTTTCGTTTCATTTTTTTTTCTTCTTCTTGTTAACTGTAAATTCATCATTTTCTTTCACAGTGTGTATAATCATTTTCTTACTAACAATGTTTATAATGCAATTTTCATCATTTTCTTATTAATAGTATTCATAATTTAGAGTAGCTTCTTTTTGCTTGATCTTTTTCTAGTTTTTATCAGTAGTTAGAAGTTAAAACTTAGTAATGTAATCTAGTTTACTTCATTCACTATTTTGCTAGTCTTTAAATTCTCAATTAGAATGATTAGTGCCATTTACTGCCTTTTCCATTTTATTTCTAGTTTATTGACTCATGGTGTTAATGAATGTTTCTAAAAAACCCTTCAAGTTGATAATTCATCCTAAACTAAGTGGTTGAAGATTTCATTTATGCAATGAGTCTTTGCTGCATCTCTGCATTTGTTTTCTCTTAGAATAATGAAGCACAAAATTCCTCAAATGTCATCCCAAGGAGACTTTCTCCCAAAATTTATAGGCAAAGTAACTAAGTATTTCATTTAGTTTTATTTCTGTAATTAGCTAGACATCAATTGCAAATTTCACTTTTGGTTTTAATTCATTTCTTACTTAAGCTCTGCTTCTAAGTCTTTCTTAAGCTTTGTTCTCATCTTTAGATTTTGAGCAATCTTTACGAAAGTTAGATTTAAGTTTTTGATAATTACATTGTAAATCATTAGGAACTAAAGACCAAGAACCCCCAAAACAACATAAAACAAAAAAACAATGATGTAACAAGGGTTATCTGGCACAAACAGTGCACTACACTTCATCAATTTACGATACCCAGATTGATAATTTATGTAGAGAAATTCAGGACACTAAATTGACCAAACATTTTGGTGCCATTGCCAGGGAAGTGTAACTAGGTAGCCTTATCTCTTACATTAAAAGAAAAAAAAAAAAACAATGACATGCATAGAGAAATAGACTCTAGGGGTAGATTTATAGCTAGGGGCAGAAGTTGAATTCCTACAAAACCACCTACTCCACCAAGAACAAGAAAAGAGACACCTCCATCCCAAACTCATGCTCCCAGCCATAGGACTCCTAGAATTCCAAGGGCAGAAATCCAATCAAAATAATCCCCTACTTCATCTACCAAGATAGCGCTAGGGGAGAAAAGTTTTGAATCTCCAAAAGTAGGAATAGCCTTTTTCACCTCCACAGGAGAACACATTGTAGTTGAAGAATTAGGAATACCTAGTGAGGAAGAAGATGTAGAACCTCTCTCCAATAGTCCATTAATAGAAGAACCAGAGGAGGAGGAAGCAACCTTGCAGATTGAACCCTATACTGACTTTGAAGAAAATATAATGGCAGAATAGGAACAAGACCGAGAATTCTCATTTTTTGGAGGATGTGGTAGAGGGAAAAGTAGAGGAAATAATGGAGGAGGTAGAGGAAATAGGGAAATAGATAATTCTTTTGGATTCCCTATAGTGGATGAGGAAAACAATGCCATGATGAAAAATATCTCACCTTCTATCCTCCCAAACGTCTATTGGTTGAGAAGTGAGGATCCTGAAACATTTTTGTTTCAGTTTGAAGTCTTGTGCAGAACTTATGACTATCTAGAAGACTCTCAAAAACTTAAATTGTTTCCTTCAACATTGAAAGGAGCTGCTTTGAAAAGGTTCATGGGGTTAGTCACTCAGTCCTTTAGAACATGGAATGACATGAAAAAAATGTTTTTGGATAGGTAATTGGATTATTGCATGCCTACCAATCACAAAGACGAAGTGTTCAAAATGATACAAAGAGAGGATGAAAACTTAGAAGATTTGATTGAGAGATTCAACTACAATTTGAAAAGAGCTCTTTTATTAAAATCCATTAGAGATGAGTGGATAGATATCCTTAACATGATGTGGAAGGGAGATATCTCTCAACTCCCATTAAATGATATAGGAGAATTATGTGTTCATCTCTCAAGAGGGAAATCTAAAATAGGGAAAGGGCCAAGAGATCCTTCTCTTGTTAGAGTAAACAAATCTACAATAGGATCTATAAGTAGGGCAGAAATTGGTAATATGCTTGATGAATTTAAAACTAACATTCTAGGGAGCCTTAGTGAGCACTTAGACACCCTTAAAATACAAAACAAGCAGAAAACTAAGGCTGATGCTTTAGCCTTTTTTTCTCCAAAATGCATAATGAAGCATGCTCTAAGGGAATTCCCTTTAGATGCAAAAATTGTAGAAAATTGTATGATTTGCTCAGAAATCCATGAGACCAAGGGTTGTCCTTCAATCCCAGGTCTTAAGGCTGTCTTTCAAGAGGAAACAGTCCCAAATTCTATAGAACCTCTTTGTTTTGTTGCTAGAAGACCTTGGTAGGGGCCACAAAATCAGGGATTTAATAATCAAATGTATCTTCAGCCCCCACCAACCTGGAATTCTTGGTAGCAACCTTGGCCTCAACCTCAACCTCAATCTCAATCTTAACCTTGGGCTCAAGGAGTACAAAATCCTTATGGGATATTTTCTCAATGTTACCAATATCCTCCATCATATCAGAATTATCCTCCCCCAAACATTCAGCAACAACATCAGCAGCCACAACTTCAAAATCAGAATACCAAACTTTCATTGCCATTTCCACAATAAATTCCACAACAAAACCAAAATCCTCAACTCTTACTGCCATTTTAGCAGAAACCAAATCAGCTACCCGCCAAACCATTACCAAATCCCAACAATAAAAACCCTTAGAATGCTTACATGGTAGAAGGACAACAATTTCCAACTTACATGATTACCCCCGTAGATCTTAATGATGTTCAACTAAGATCTGGAAGGATATTAGAAAAGGAAAAGTATTCTGTAGTTATTCAGGAACAAGACAGTTATGAGGAAGATTCTCTAAAAATCAATAAATGTTTTGAGGGAAAATCTCTCCAAACCAACACATTGAAAAATAAAAACAAAAACAATCAATGAACACAACTCCTATCATTGAGCAACTAGCATCCACTTCTACACCTCCTTTTCCTGAAAGACTACAAATTGATAGAGGGGTAGAAAAACAGATCTTGTTGCCCAACTATGATTTTCTAGATGAATTGAAGAATAATTGTATCAAAATTGCTTTGGTACAAGCCATTAGAGAAATTTCAATTCTAGGAAAAACAATAAAGGAGTTGAGCATAAAAAAACCAGGAAGAAAAGTAAAAGAAACAAAAAAAATTCACTTGGTAGGAAAAAATAGTAGACATAATGATGGGAAAAATTTCCATACAAAAATATGTGGCTCTAGTAAGTCCAATTGTCCACATATCAATGGATTGAAATTCTAAATACACTGATTGACTTAGGGGCAACGATAAACATCATGAGTAAACAAACTATGGAGCAACTTAAACTTCCTAATCTTCTCTACACACCTACCTTACTGCAACTAGCAGATAGATCAGTAATCAAACCAGATGGTGTGATAGAAGATATTTCAGTATCCTTAGATGCTTTGGAATATCCTATTGATTTCATGATATTAACTCCCAAGAACAATCTAGGAGGACATCCACTCATATTAGGAAGACCTTGGCTGGCCACAACTAATGCTTTTATTAGTTGTAGATCTAGTGACATGTATATTTCTGATGGTAATTCAACAAAGAAATTTACTCTATATCCTCCAGCAAAAGCAATTACAGAAATAGATAACAAAGAATGGATTGATGATGAAGATGATATTAAGCTTTTCTTTACTATTTTAGAAATTAGTGAAGATAGTCAAATTTTGAATCATCTTCAGAATATGACCATGAACAATTTGAAGAAAATCTAATGTTGAATATTGTCATCTAAGCAGATCTCTCTATATTCTATGGAAGAGTTTGGTAGCTCTACAATTGAAATTTTTCCAGGTAGGACATTGAACATAAACAAAAACTTGGAGAAGCTACAACAAGAAGAGCTAATCAAAATATTACAAAAACATTCAGCTGCTTTTGCATGGGAATACACCGACATGAAAGGAATTGATCCTAAGACTTGTATCCATCACATCTACAATGAGGAAAATAGTATACCTATCAGACAACCTCAGAGAGGGATGAATCCAAATCTTAGAGATATTGTGAAAGAAGAGCTCCAAAAACTACTGAATGTAAACTTCATTTACCCAATTTTAGATATCCAATGGGTTTCTCCTTCGGTAATTACGCCTAAAATGAATGGTAAATGGAGGGTATGCATTGATTATTGAGAATTGAATAAAGCAATCCTTAAAGATCGTTTTCCTTTGCCTTTTATAGATCAAGTGTTAGATAGATTAGCAAGTAAGAAGTATTTATTATTCTTGGATGGTTTTAGTGGTTATAATCAAATTCAGGTAGCACCTGAAGATCAGGATAAGACCACATTTACTTGTCCATGGGGAACTTATGCCTACCGAGTACTAGGAATTTTTTTTTGATCTGATACATGAATGTGTAGAGGTATATATGGATGATTTTACAGTCTATGGAAATACATTTGAAGAAGCTTTGGAAAATTTGGAAAAAAGTCTTAAAAGATGTATCAAAACAGACCTTTCACAAGCCATGAAAAATGTTTTAAGATGTTCACAGAAGCTATTGTTTTAGGACATCACATTTTCAGAGATGGGATTAAAGTTGAAAAAGCTAAAGTTGAAGTCATTTCTAAGTATCAATTCCAAATTGCTAAAAGGATGTTAGAATTTTTCTACGATTTACAGGATACTATAGGAGGTTTATAGAAAATTTCACTAAAATAGCATCCCCACTATTCAAATTTCTTACCAAAGATTGTGAATTCAATTGGAATTCTGATTGCCAGTTGGCATTTGAAACCTTGAAAGAAAAAATTTCTGAAGAACCCATTTTAAGAGGTCCAAATTGGAATCTCCCTTTCCATATTTCAATAGATGCTTCAGATACAACTATAGGAGTTGTATTGGGAAAAAAATATTTGATTCCTTATGCCATGTACTATACAAGTAAGAATTTAACTCCCACTGAGTTCAATTATACTATGACTGAAAAGGAATTTTTAGTTGTTGTTCATGCAATTAACAGGTTCAGACATTATATAACATGCTATGAAACCTTTATTCATACAGATCATTCTGTAATTAGATATTTGATGAATAAACCTATTACTAATGACGGAGTTACAAGATGGCTTTTACTTTTGCAGGAATTCAACATTACTGTGCTAGATAGACCTAGAAAACAAAACACAGTTGTTGATTTCTTGTCCAGGATTCAGAATATCAAAGAAGATTCTCCAGTTGAAGATAATTTTCCTGATGAATATCGTTTTGCAGTAACTACTCAAACTCCTTGGTTTGTAGATATTTCTAACTACTTGGTCATAGGAAGGTTACCTTCACATTTGTTTCCTAGAAAGAAAATAAAAACTATTCAAGAAAGTGCAAGATAATCATGGATCACTAATGAATTGTATAAAATAGGGCTAGATCTTATGACCAAAGGATGTGTTAGGGAAGATGAAATGCCCAAGATTCTTAAGGCACGTCATGATGAGCCGTCTGGTGGACACTTTGCTGACAAGGGAACAACCTATAAAATCCTTTCTTTAGGATATTATTGACCATCCATCTTCAAATATGCTAAAGAATATGTCAGGAGATGTAACAGCTGCCAAGGGGTATGGAAACCCGCTCCCTCAAATAAAATGCCATTACAAACTTAGGTATTCATCGAACCTTTTGAAAAGTGGGCCTTAGATTTTATTGGAGCAATTAATTCTCCATCTAAGCAGAAAAAGTATATATTGGTATGCACTGATTGTGTCACTAAATGGGTAGAAGCCAAAGCATTACCTTTTGCTAATGAAAAATCTGTAGTTAATTTGTTTTTGAGGACATCTTCACTCGTTTTGGTGCTCCAAGAGAAATTGTGACAGATCAGGGATCTCAATTCACATCTAACATGGTGGAAGGGCTTGTGGAAGAATACAAGATCAAGCATAGGAAATCTACTCCCTATCATCCACAAGCAAATGGTCAAATGGAATCTACAAATAAAGTTTTTTAATGAATCCTCACCAAGACTATGCATCTACATAGAAGAGATTGGGCAGAAAGGCTTCCTAAAGCCTTATGGGGATATAGAACTACATGGAGGAACATAACCCTATGAACTTGTTTATGGGAAACAAGTCCTATTCCCTATAGAGTTCCAAATCATAACTTTCAAGATGGCGGTCCAACTGGGATGAGATTTATCAGAGGCACAAAAGCATAGGTTGGAGCAATTAAATGATCTTGATGAAATAAGGAAAGATGCAGTTCAAAGGACTAGTATAGTCCAACAACAGAGGGCTAAATGGCATGACGAATATATCAAGGATGAGAGGTTTCAAGTGGGAGATTGGGCGCTGTTATTTGGTTCAAATTTTAAAGGTTTTCAAGGGAAGTTTCAAACTCATTAGCTTAGGCCATATGAGATTGAAAAAGCTTTTAATAATGGAGTAGTGAGGATTAGAACAATAGATGAGAGTAAAACCCCTCTTCTTGTGAATGGTCATAGATTAAAGATATATCAGAAACCCATTTCAAAAGAGGAGTTCATTAAGATTTTCCAGGACAATTCTGAAATGAAGATAGTGAAGAAGAATCCTTCTTCTCCAATAACTTAGTCTTTATTTTTCCCATGATATATATATATATATATTATATATTATATATAAGGTTGAAAACCAATCATTGATTGACATACTTATACAAAAAATAGAAGGTGAAAATTAGAGGTTTCTGACACCCTATATTTTCCATTTTCTTTCTGTAATAAGTAGTGAAAAAAAGCCACAATCACTTTGCAGTTTTAGATTCTGCAAAATTCATCATCTCATCTCACCTCACTCTGTTTTATTTTTGCATTTTCACTTCATCCCATTGTCATATTTCATCAATGAATTTTTCAATTTTTCCTTTTCAGTATTCATTCCATCTTCATTTCATTTATCATCTTGTCTTACATATCATTTCATTTCATTTACATAGCCATTTCCATTTCATTCATGATCCATAAGCCATATTTCACTTTCTATTTTACGTTTTGCAGTTGATTTTGTTCTACAGCTAATCTGATTCTGCCGCTGCAATTTTTTATTAGTTCAGGCACAACTGTACAGTTCATAATAAAATCATGTATGCAGGCAGTTGAAGAAAAATCAATTTTTGAAGACCAATCATGCTTAAGGTACCTGTGCATCAACATCAAAAAAATAAATAAATTAGCATGCAAAAGGTAAAGGTTCCAAAGGTAAATGCAAAAATTTCTTTCAAAAAGCAATTTGAAAACAAAAGTTTGTATGGTAGGTATAATGACATGTCTCCTTAATGAACCATCATTTGATTTTAATGCCACGATGTCTCCACCATATCTTCCGTCTTTAATGTCAAATGCCCTCAATGATTCTTTCATAACAAATCTCTGCTTCAAACTCCATAACCTGTACTCAAACGGTCCTCCACAACTACACCTGTTAACGGTCAAGGTAATGATGTGACCTACCTATCTACGACTCTCTAAACCCTTATTGTTTATTTATTACATGCCAAATCTTAAGTTTTTCTCTCATATTCATGCAACCATTTCATATACATAGTCTTTCCATTTTCTACACACAGTAATTCCATTTCCATACACACAGTCATTCCATTTCCTCAATAGCACTCGTTTTATAAACGGTGAGAGTAATTTTGAGGTTATAAAAATCTACAAAATAGAGACCATGGGAGTCGTTGTCAAGGTAGAGACCGTAGGGGTAAAATTTATGGAAGGGTACCCCCGGCTCAAGGAGATGCTACAGAAGACTAGATGGCTCATGTTCATTGAAACATTTGATGGATATCACAAGGAGATCATGAAATCTTTTGGTAGATCATTTGATGGTACAGAAGTGGGGATTGTGGACATCAAGATTGCAATAACAAAATCTGACATAGCAGAGGCTACAAAACTACCAAGACTTGGTGAGAGGTGGTTCAAAAACAAATAATTTCACAATGAATCATGGAAGGTATTCCTCAGGAACCCAGGTATGGATGTCACTATGTTTAGGAAAGAAATCCCTATTTCAACACTCAAAAATAAATGGAGAAGCATGCTTTTGATATTACAAAAATGTATTACCTGTGAGGGAAGATTTGGATGTATGTATTTTTATCATATATGTTTATTGATGAACTCTCTAGACAATGGAAACATCATCTTCCCTTACTTCCTTCTAAACAGTTCAAGGAGAATGGCTTCAAATGTACAAAAGAAAATAGAATCTCTGGAAACAACAATGTACCACCATGGATTGGCCCAAATCCTGGTTGATTATCATCTAAAGAAAATAAGGGACACCTGGGAAAACTTTCTGATAAGAAACCATTTCCAAGAGGCACTAGAATCTCTTGAAAAATATAGCATCAGAAAGAGTAGGAGAAAGAAGACTAATTTCACCATTCAAAGCAACCCTGAGCCTTCAGTATAGAAAAATGATGAAGAAGAACCAATCTCTGACAAATTAACAGAGATCAGAAAGAAAATCAAGTGGAGGAAGAAGATAAAATAGAAATTTTGTGGAATTACTCAGAACACACCTAAATCTCCATTACAACCAGATGATGAACAACCAATCTCTGAAAAATTGATAGAGATTAAGAGACAAATCAAGGGGAAGGAAAAGATAGGAAAAAAGAAAAAAGGTGCAAAGGAGGAAAACATATAACCCCTTAGAAGAAGCTCTAGGCTTAGAGGAATGGTAAAGAAGCTATCATCAAAGGAAATAGAGTTCATCAATTTGGAAGGAGAAACACCAGTATCATCCCCTGAAAATATTCCATTTACATACAGTCCTTAGAACTCTTCGAGAGAGTATTTTGAAGGCATCCCCAGCAGAGGATCCCTAGGCATAGATCCAATACAACGACAAATTTATGATTACATAGAATCACTAGAAAAGAAAAATGCCTCAAGGGATCCAGGTTCCTCAGCCAATCCAGAACAGCCTGTCAATCCATAAGAACCTCTGACTGACTCACTCAAACAAGAAATCTATGAGTTGGAGATATTGAATAGGCATATTAAGAAAGAAAATGAAGCCCTAAAGGAATAAAGAAAATTGGATAAAGCCAATCATGACAATACCATACTGCACCTAGGCCTATGGTACAAGAAAAATAGGAAGCTAAAGAGGAAGAATAGAAACTTGAACAAGACAGTGATCAACCTTAAATAAAAACTTCTCATGAAGAAACCAAGGATGGTTATCACTTCAAAGAAGAGCAAGAGAAGGAATCTCGATGTATTGGCAGAGGTATCTATGCTGATGCAATAGAAAAAAAACGAGTCCACAGTTTTGGAAAAATTGCATGGGGACATGCAATGATTTTACAGTGGGGGTAAGTTGAGCCGCAAAATTACTCTTTCCCTAAGAAATTCTTCTCATTCCTTTTCTTCATTTTTCCATGAGAAAGATGCATTCTCATCACCAATGACTGATATATACTATCTTGAGGAGGAAATTTAGTGATTTACACGTTATGCTTTTATGTTTTGTTGTTTGAATAAATTTATTTATATTAGCTATGGAACGCAGCCTATTCTGCAGCTAATCGGCTGTTCCACAACCATCTTCATGCTTAAACAGGTTCCAGGTGTCAGAAGGAGAAACTAGTTACATGGGTAGCTTGGAAATCATCGTGACATGGACCCTGTCCTATTCACTGAGCTGAGGTCGACAAAGAAGATGGCATAAGACTATGGTCGTTGGATAAGTCAAAGGTAGAAACCGAAGGTAACAGTACTCTGTTTCGTGGTTAATTAAAACGTTTCACAGTGACGGGAAGCATTATTCAGAACAAAAATTTGTACCTATGGACTCCAACAGCCACCTATACAACCGAATCCAACAGCCACCATGTCTTGGATTTATGTTTCAAACAGCCGAGGAAGAAATTCTGCATATCTATCTTCTACGTGTTTAGCTATAGCATGTTTTTCTCCACAAACAGTTGTATGGTTTTTCTTATAAATACTTGTACAAGGGACCGAAGAAGTTAGTTGTAATAGTGGTAGTTTTATTGTGAAATCAAAGTTTTAAACTCTGTAGTTCCTAGGCATTTTTTGTCCCTGTTTTTAATATGAAGACTGCATGTTTTATGGAAATCTGAACGAGCTTGCTTGGAGTTGATTGAGAAAACTTAGCCTAATCAGTTGTAGAGGGCCCCTGCACTAAAGAAGGTTTCATTTCATTTTATTTTTTTCTTCTTCTTGGTAACTGTAAATTCATCATTTTCTTTCACAGTGTTTATAATCATTTTCTTACTAACAATGTTTATAATGCAATTTTCATCATTTTCTTATTAATAGTATTCAAAATTTAGAGTAGCTTCTTTTTGCTTGATCTTTTTCTAGTTTTTATCAGTAGTTAGAAGTTAAAATTCAGTAATGTAATCTAGTTTACTTCATTCACTGTTTTACTAGTCTTTAAATTCTCAATTAGATTGATCAATACGATTTACTGTCTTTGCCATTTTATTTCTAGTTTACTGACTCATGGTGTTAATGAATGTTTCTGAAAAACCCTTCAAGTTGATAATTCATCCTAAACTAAGTGGTTGAACATTTCATTTATGCAATGAGTCTTTGTTGCATCTCTGTATTTGTTTTCTCTTAGAATAATGAAGTACATAATTCCTCAAATGTCATCCCAAGGAGACTTTCTCCCAAAATTGAGAGGTAGGGTAACTAAGTATTTCATTTAGTTTTATTTCTATAATTAGTCATATATCAATTGAAAATTTCACTTTTGGTTTTAATTCATGATTTGGAAATAATAGTGAAACAGGAATAGAAACTTTGTTTTCATTTCTTGCTTAAGCTCTGCTTCCAAGTCTTTCTTAAGCTTTGTTTTCATCTTTAGATTTTGAGCAGTCTTTACGAAAGTTAGATTTAAGTTTTTGATAATTATATTGTAAATCATTAGGAACTAAAGACCAAGAACCCCCAAAACAACATAAAACACAAAAACAACGAAGTAAGAAGGGTTATCTAGCACAAACAGTGCACTACACTTCATCAATTTACGATACTCGGATTGATAATTTATGTAGAGCAAATTAGGACACTAAATTGACCAAACAAATCTCTCACTGTTTGGAGGAGTCCCGGTAGTGGGTAGTAATTTAATGCCTTGACTGCGAAAATGTGTAGAGAGAAGTATGATAACTTTGGGTGAGAGTAAGTGTGTGATTCTGTGAAGAGTCAAGTGCGATGCAAGAAGGTTTCAACACAGGAAGGGAGAAGAAAGTGTGCCCCTTGGAAGCCTATAATAATACACATCTTGAAAGGAACACACGAGCAAAATGACATCACAAGATAAGATCTTGAATAGTCCACAAGTTAAAGTGATGAATTAATACAACAACATGCATTCAATAAGATTCATACAAATTCAAATGAAATATTTCATAAATATATGCATAAGTTAAATAACATACATTAAAAATACAACAATAATAGTCCTACTATATTCACAACATATGCATGAAAGCATGTTGGCTCTGATTTTATTATTATAAGTGAAAGTTCCATTTATACATTCGTCATTGATGATGATTATCCCTAGTAGTGAAACATCACAGTCAAGAACCCCTGCTCCTCCAAATAAGTATACTTGCTCTACACTACAGAGAAGCCAAGGCTCTTTACAATACTCCCAAGCTCTTTCTAATCCTAAGCCTAGCCAAATTCTTATCTCCCAAAATCTTGTTACATGAGTTATGAGGTTCTATTTATAACAAGAGGGGGTGAATCTTCAAATCCCCTTTGTGACCTTTGGACTACCCTCATGACTCTTCAACTTCTTTATAAAATAACACATTACATTACATTATGAATTTTGATATTCCAATATTGACACTTAGAATTTATCTTCAAACATAATTACAAATAATATTACATTTTTACACTTATACCAATAATACAAAACTGGGTAGAGACAACTTGACAGCCTGATAAGACACAACACTATGATGTTGTAGTTTGGTAGAAGTCTAGCTCAACAACCTCCACTTGCTTCTTCTCGGCCACATATAGGTGCCAAGGTCGATTTTGTGTGATGATGTCCCCAGACTGCATAACAGTGTTTTGCTGGAGGTGGACTCTAGCCTCCATGGAATCTAGGTACACTGTTTTGAACCCTATGTCCAACTCATTCTAAAGCATGAACAACATTGTACTAACTTTGGTAGGACCACCAATGAAATTATGCAATTTCTGTTTGTTCAGCTCCAAGTCTTCCCTACTGGCATTCTGTCTCAGCTGCTCCAAGTACTCTGTGACCACCTATGAGACTTGGTCCTTGGTTTTAGCTTTGGTGAGGGAACCAATTGATGGGATATGGTGTGTTCTCACCAAGACATCCAAACTATTGTATAACTATACATATGAGGCCTGAATGCTGCCAATGAATGTGGCAAGATGCTTATTGTTTTGAATCAACATTTGAACCTTTTCCTTCTCTAGCTCTGCCTGTGGTTTCATATTCTTCACTAAGTCAAGTGGGGACCCTTTGTACCACATTTTTGACTCTTGCACATAGGCAATGACAGCTTGTATTTTCTTGAGAGTTTTAAAATACGCTTTTTTTGTTGTTGTAAGCCATGTAAATGGAAAACCCCTTTATGTACGATGAAAAACCCATCATAGAGCTTCTGCATGGTTTCTCCAAGTGTCATTACTTTAGCAAGTATCACTTCTTTCATCTCCTCCAAGTAAACTTATGTAGAAACTACATTATGCTTTATTACTCGGAGCTGTTTTGCCTCTCGCCTGGAAACCTACAAGTTTTGTGCTAGTTTCTCATTCTCAACCATCAAATACTAGATATTTGATATTATTTCTCTTGCATAGGACAAGTTGGCTTCGAAAATGGCATTTCAATGCTTCCTAGTGTCTGAACTTATCACCCTTTCTCTAATAAATGAAAATGATGCGTGATAATCTGGGAAGTTCTTTCTCCATGCTTGTACAATCCTCCTTTGAAACTCATCAAATTATAGATTTTACACATCCATTATTGGATCATTATCAAGGAGAATATCATCCCCTTGCTCACTCAGGTATAGCTCTGTCGCTCGAGATTGTGGAGACTGAGGGATGACCTATGGTGCTCGACATAAAATCAACATCTTCATGCTACGGCTCCTATTCCATCTCTATGCCTATCACTCCAATCAATTTCTCAACCTATTGAGCAAGCTTCTGATCCTACATTTGTTCACCTTCCTCCTCAACTGTTGGTTTTCCATGTTCTTGTTCTTCAACTTGCGTCAATGTTTTTTCCTCTGTCATTGTGCCTTGCCTTTGTTATTCTTCCTACTTCTGCTTCTCTCCTCATTCATTCCTCCTAAAATCCCTTTCTCCCTTCAACTTATGCTTTATCTCCTGTATATTTAGTTTTTCTTCTTGCAACCTATGCTCTTCTCTCTTCCTCCACTCTACTCTCTACATGATTTGCATCCTCTTTTATTCTGCTATGAAAGATGCTTTCATGAGAAGAGGATCTTCTTTCATCTTGCATCTTTTTTCTCCCTCTGGACTCTCAGCAATCTTCCTCTTTCCCTTGTTTTTCACGGTATTTTTTCCTTCTCTTTCCATTGCTTCTTGATTTGCTTCCATCTATGGAGAATCCTATGAACTCCTTGCTAAACTAATTGGCTCATTGAGTCTGGAGGCATTACAGCAGTACCTCAAAGGATCCTCCTTTGGCCAATGAAACGCCCCACCAATCCATGGAAGTAAACTCTCATATAATGGTTGATCTAAATTGGATCTTAAAACTCTCTAAGTTTTCATGACTGTTTCAATTTTTCTAAAAGATTCAAGTCCTAGAAAAGATTTAAGCTATTAGAAGGAATCCTCATAACAATTGTAGTTGTGGCCAGAGCAGAGCAACACATGTTCTTGCTAGCTCTTTACTGTCTTCCTAGCCCTTTACTGCTTTCCTAGTGTAAGGGAATTTACTGGATGCATTGATAAGGCAGCTAGAGAGATCTACGCTTAACGCTCTCTGGTCTCCATGCTTAACGCTCCTTGTCTATTTCACAATCTTATTGAACCATTGCATAAAATAACATAGGCACATCCAAGCACATGAGTTTGTAATATCTTATTAATTGTCTTAGATCTCATTATCAGATCAACATTAGCAAGTTCAAGAAATTTACTTTCTCCTAAGGTCTTATGTATAAAATTTGACTATGCATCTTATCCTTAGGAATAAGTTACAACTATGCGACAATTCCTTCGAAAGCTATGCAGTTGAAGAAAAGGATGACTCAAAAAATTCAGGACCACTTCCCACACTTGGAAGATGATTCCTTGACATGTTCTAGTCAAGGATAGGCAAATTCGAGTCACCCTAAAGATATGAATAGCTCAAAGGAATCCTCTTGTCCTACTCATAAGTCACTTTCATTCATGAGCTTAGAGAGGGAAGAGAGATTCAAAAAATTATATATAAATAGGCCATGGGAGAACCAAAGGGAATACAATGTTATGCTGGCAAAATTTCTATTAGAGAAATCCTTTATTTCATTGTTGAAGTAGAAGAAGTAGAGAATTATTATGTTGGAAGAGTTTCTTCTTAATAATCCATCATTCTAGTGTGGAGAGGATTTCACCATTTAGAGAGCCTTGATACTTCTTTGATAGAGAGGAGAAGCTTGCAAAAAAGATTGAGGAAAGGAACCTCCTTGCTAAGGATTTTTGAGCACCATAGCTCAAAGAATTCCCTTCAAGTGTTTATTATTCTTTTATTGTATTCATCGTCTACCACCATAAATCAATAAAGGGAGCCATTTTCCATAACTTTGTTGACTTGTTTGCTTCATTAAGCATTAATTGTGTGTTTACCTCTTTGTTTAAGTTATGTTTGTTTTTATGCAACCAACTCACAAAATAAAAGAAGAGATAGATCAACGACTTCAAAGTTAGCCTCTTTGAGGAGGCAACCTCCTTCACATTACAAAAATGAAGAATTTTTGGATGATTTGAACAAAAAAAACCTCCTTTATATATATAGGAGTCTAAGGTGTCACAATATAAAAAAAAACCAACATAACAGTAATAATTTAAGGGTAAAACGATGACAATAGTGGGCTTCTATGGTGCACAATAATAACAATATGGGGACTACATGGGCCCAAAAAGAACAATAAGGGGCTACACTAACAATAATAATGAGGGGATAAAATAGTATTTTGTGTGCAAGCATGCCCAGCCTTGGGCATGCCGACGACGGGCATTCCCACCCATTGGCACTGCCTATGGGTGGGGGCACCTAACCATGGGCCTTCCCACCCTGGGAAAAATACAAAATGGCCCCCTCACCTGCCTAGGGGCTGATTCTTAGAATCGACCCTTGACAAGCCAAGGCATTGATTTTCATAATCGCCCCCTGGGCCAATTCTCGGAATCAACCCCCTAGCTTGTCGGGGGCAATCCTAGGAATCGGCCCAGGGAGGTGATTCTAGGAATCACCCCCAGTACGCTAGTGGATGATTTTGGGAATCTGCCCCGAATCGCCCTTGGCCTGCCTGGGCTAATTCTGAGAATCGGCCTAGGGGGGCTATTATGAGAATCACCCCAGGCAGGCTAGGGGGCGATTCCTAGAATAACACCCATAGCTTGTCAAGGGTGATTCTCATAATCGATCGCCTGGCAGGATCAACCTATGTCGGCTATTCTGAGAATCACCCCTGGCAAGTTAGGGGGCGATTCCAAAAATAGCCCCCCTAACTTGTCGAGGGTGATTCTAGTAATCGACACCTTGGCAGGCCAAGGGGTCTCTTCTGAGAATCAACCTAGGGTGGCGATTCTAAGAATCACCCCTGGGAGGCCACGGGAAATTCTTGGAATCGACCCCGTGGCAGGACAGGGGACTAATTTTGACAATCAGCCCCTTATCCTATCGGGGGCCGATTCTAGGAATCCTCCCCTTGGCAGGCCAAGGGGTCATTTTGTGGTTTTCCCACAGTGGGTAGGCCCACACCTAAGTGTGTCTGCCCATATGTAGTGCCTATGGAATGGTGTGGTGAAGTAAAATTATAAGTGCGGACATGAACGAATTTCTCTAGCCCGATAATGGTTCTAGCGAAAACATATACATTCTACGAAAGATTTCCTTAGGTTAGAATCAATCAAGAGGGCCTACCTCTTGGTCGTTGATCCTGCTTGATGATTTTCTCGCTTGCTCACTCCAGCAATCTCTCGGTTCCTTCTTCAAGCTCCTGAAAGAAGTAAACAACAACAACAAACAAACATAATAATAGACAAATTGCAATTCAACCTACTTAATGAGTCAAGAAGTGCTAAGACACAAATATGTAATATTAAAAAACATGTAGGAAATCAAGCAATAGCTGCATATATTAATATCAAAGAGATATTAAAACCATTCATCTTGATGTCGCAGTCTTCCTTTGACAAGATAAGGTTCCCACACACTTCTGCTAGCACTTCATGCTGGCTTCAAACAACAATAGTTTAAAGACTCTTCCCTTTAGGCTTCACTCCAAACCAAACACAATTCTCCCTCACACAACTAGATGGCTAGAACTAGTAATAGCTTTCTTTTCAAATCAAAATATTATACTCACACTCAGCCAACACTCTAACTATGTCACTTTAACACTCACACACACTAGTTTGTGCTTGGGAAGAAGGGATGTTTATATAGGAAAGATGGATGGGAGATGGATCCTCTTCTCATAGGATAAGGGCTTATTCCTTGAGGTAGTTCGATCTTTATAAGGGAAAGAAGCCCAAAATGTCATCCTCGACCCCATTCGGCCAAACGATTTACCAAACTTTCGTTATAGAGCTTCTAGAGATGGAAGTGTCGGCTCTAATTTAATAAATTTCCATAACGAGATCGACGCAACTGGAACATAGCTTAGTTGCATCGATAGGTGTGGGGAATAGTGCTAATCTCTACACATCGGCATGGGGGAGACAAAGGTCATTAGCGCCGGTCTTGTAAATTGGGAAAAACAGAAGTTTTAGGGGAAATGGTGCAAAAGGGAAATGATTTTCTCATGAAGAGGGACATAATGTAAGTTTCTCCATGAAGGAAAAGCATGTGGGGTTCACTGTAGAGGTCCCTCGGGATCAAGGAATGGGGAGTACAGGGATAATGATAAAATCTTGTGTAACAGATGCCCCATAAAGCATGAAGGTCGAGTTGGAGTTAGGGATGAAATGCTTTATAAATTAGTGCAGGGAACCATTTTGCCATTGGAAAACCTGCCTAAAGTGCAAATACATATACATAAACTGAGATCTCTGCCAAATGAAACATGAATCATGGCATGGATGTAACTATGCAGAGCATGATCATATAAATGGACCCAAGCATGGGCACAACTATCCCTCACAGAGGATCATAATGAAACCAAGGTATGGCCACAACCATCTGATAATGAGAAGGATCACACATGATAACTCATGGTCTGGTCACAGCGAAGCATCTAAAAGAGACATGAATATCATTATAAACCATGTCACACCACTTCACAACCTGGACATTTGTGATCTGAGTCTAGGGTCCTGCGCTCCAACATGACCTGATCAAAGTACAGATCCTAACATGTGAATAGATGTGTTGACATCGAGCATGCTAGAAAGTCGCTTGATTACCAGTCAATGATGTAAACCGTTAACAAGCATGAGAGAAACCATTAATAGTGACAATGGCCCTCAAGGTACTATCAGCACAATTCACGGAATGTGAATACAAGAACTGAAGTCGAACACCCATGAATTCACTTGATTTAAAGCGAATGATGTGAATATGTCATCGAGTGTGAAGAACATGCCATTAGGGCATGAAAGCTCTAAGGTATTGGAAGGGAGTCCCTCAGTCAACTTCCCAGATAATGAGTTGAAGTTGATGGAAAGAAACCATGTTGAGGGAGGGCTATAATGAATCCCACATCATCGACGTGAGACGAGAGGATGAAAAATGATTTTGGATAATACAGAGAATCAGAGGTAAGTGTAATTGTAGAAGGACAACTCTTGAACATATTAGCGACACAATTAGAAGTTTGGCAGCTTTTGGATCCATGGGATCGATGGTCATAATGACATGCCAGAGATCAAATGGAAGGAAAAAATGAACAGCCCAAACCTAGGAGGGTCAAAGATATAGAGGAGGATGTCCCAACCCAACATGAAGCAAAGAGTGTCATGTTCAAGAGTGAGCTACCGACAGAACTGATAGATTTCGAAATTTCCCCCCCACCATTTTTGGTGAGTACCCCAATTATTTTTTAATCGCAAGCTTGAAGGGGATAACATATGCTTGCACCGTAAGTTCATCCTTAGGATGAATCCGACCTAGTAAGTTTAACGAGCCCTAGGAAATAGAAGCTCATGTTCATCATGGTGATGAATCCAATGCCATTTAATAGTTTAACGAGTCTGACAAAGGCGTAACTCAGTATCTTTTCATGTTTAGAGAGTTTGAAAAAGACACATAAAAGAAAACTCCACATGGTCGCTTTTCATACATTTGTGTCTCTCAAGCCCAAAAAGGTTGAAAACAATACTTGAGAGAATCGCTTAACCATTTCAGTCAAGGAGTACCTTTTTCGTAAATAGTGCCTCCCATTTCAAAAAAGGGGTAAACTTATATTGGGTGCACGATGTTTTGCATTCATTAATGAGTTCGAAATGACAATGGCTCAACCATGTTATCGTTTTTAAAGGGTCGGAAAAGAGCTGAAAGCAGACCCCCCATTTTTATTCTCTTTAATGAGTCAAAAGGGAAAAAATACTCAGCAATATTTTCATATGAGTTTAACGAGTAGCGAAAAGAGCTAAAACATGACTCATCCTGGAGGAACAAGTGGTTTAAAGGGTAGCAACTAGTCCCAGCAATGGAGGAACTGCTCAAAACATGTAATGGTCAAGAGGCTAGTTAATAAAACCACTTATTGCTATGGTACCTTAGGAAAGGAAAAGCAACCAAGTGAAAGCATATGACCGACCAAAGAGATGGTGGCAATGGAATGAAAAAAACCAGGCTCATCTAGTAGAAATTAGCTGATTAAAATGGCAATCACGAGATGTAAATCAGGCATGGGTTCATTTTTACACAAGCTTGAACCATGGAGAACTCGGCTTGGATTTGGTTTCATGTTTATGCAAGCTTGAAACAAAAAAAATTGCTTAATATAAGTTTGCATGCCCCCAACATAATGACTCAATCGAGGTACATGCCCCCCAAGCTTCATTTCAATCAACCAAGTGGATAGAATGAAGGTTGAATTTTGAGATCTTGGAAAGAATCAACTGGGACTCTACGAGAACTTAATCAAAGACTCGATTTGGAAAAGGGAGGCGTTTCATTTTTTAACGAGGTTGACACAGTAAAAGAACTATCCTCGGGATCAGTTTCATTTTTTAACGAGCTTGACACAAGACGAAAAACTATGCTCATGATGTCGTGTTTCATTTTTTAATGAGGTTGACACAAGACTAGGAACTATCCTCACAACTCCTTGGTTCATTTTTTAAGGAGCTTGACACAAGACCAAGAACTATGCTCATACCCTTTGTTTCATCTTTTAATGAGGTTGACACAAGACCAGGAACTATCCTCACGACTCCTTGTTTCATTTTTTAATGAGGTTGACACAAGACCAAGAACTATCCTCACACATTTGTTCATGAACCATACGATGACATGGCTCCCAAGAGGTCTTCACTAGATGGAAGAACCACCCTCTGGAAGGAATACATGTCATTTGGTACCATAGAGAGATCGGGTTCCAAAGCCCCCAATACATAATGTACTATACCATCTGTGTGATCATGAATAGATGTGAAGACAAAACGTGTAGCTACATAACTGACCTATGGCGGGGAAGGTACTACTTGCAAGAAAGAGGTAACAAGGGAAAATTGTTGCAAAGGAGGCACATGGTGACCAATGAATGAAAATTGATCAACAATCACAATTCTCCCTTTGTGGGGAAAACAAACCACACGGAAAAGCGAAGAAACAAGACCTCCCATGACATAAACATAGTCATGCCCAAGGAGAAGATTGAAATCTAATGGACCTTGGACTACCATCATGTCTATATAGATGATATTTCCTCCTAAAATGATAGGGAACTTCAGAAAGACCCCCAAGGGTTGAATGGTTCCTCTATTGAAAGCACACAGATTCTAAGTGACAGGCACAAGCTATGGGGAGCCCAAAGCTTGCCAAATAGTAGAGGACATGATGCTAACCGACAAAGCTTCATCTAATATAGTGCCAGGTACTACCATGTTATAGGATTGTACTGTAATCTGGAAAGGCACATAAGATGGAAGGCAGAAAGCAGACAATGGACCCCAATCAAAAGAGACAACAAAAATACTTGGTGGGGATATCATATGATTTCCCCCATGCTCTATAGGAATAGGAGAAGGACTCTATTGAACAACTGAGATGGGAGGGCCACTCTTTGATTCATGAGAATCTAAGGAGATAAGAAGAACATGAGCAATATGATCACTACGCTCTTCTGGAACAAAGTGAGCAACTGAAGGTGGAGCCAAGTCAACACTCCTTCCGACCAATGGTTGGTTGAGAACAGACACAAGAGAGTCTCACTCAGGAAGAGTAGGATGGGCAAGAGGTGAACCCAAGTCAATCTCTTTACCAATTGGGAGAGGGATAGAAGAAAGCCTTTGATAACAAATAAGAAGTTGAGGTTGAGGAGCTGTAAGGTTTTCCAAAACTTTGGAATCTTTATCCATAAGAGGACAAAGGTGAAGAAGATTCTCTCCTTCATATAACTTACAGGGGAATCTAATCTTCCCTTTCTTCTTTCCATCGGTAAATGAGGGTGCAACATCGACATGATCTCCAGAGGTTTATGTGGATGGTTGATCTAGATTTTGAGACCATACCTCTAAGACTTTGGGAATGCTAGGACATTCTCGAAGGAGATGGTCACCCTTAGACAACTAGCAAGGGAATCTAACCTTCCATGGAGGGTTAGAAGATTTGTTTACAGGAGTTGCATTTGGAGTAACAGCTGCATGGTTGGCCTCTTGTTTATCTAATTTCTTCTTCTTCGTCTTCTTCTTCTTCTTCTTAGCCTCCTTGTTACTAGATTTGAAACTTTCACCAGGCGAAGTAGAAGACGAAGGTGAAGAAATAGGGGAAGAAGGCGAGGGGTCAACCCTAGAATCCTCATGACGTTAGTCGAATGAAGGATATGGCGGGGCAAGAGTTGGGAGGGACAACGTTGCCATATAAGGAGCACCAGTATTTCCAAAAGAAGGGAAAGGACTAGGATTCCCATCCGAGGGGAATCCTTCACTGGTGGACTCTAGAAATGTTTCCATTGGAATCGACCCTAAATAATTACTAAGGAAGCTAACTTTTACCAGGAATATTTAATGGGAATTTAATTTTAAGACACTGAAACAAAGCTTTGCCTTTTCATGTTTTAAGAGTTGAGAAAAGGACGAAAGGTGACTCTATCACTTTTGATTAGAAATGAGCTTGAAAGGACAAGCGCTTGAATGATCCTTTAAAATTTAAAGAGTCAATAAAGATAAAAAATGATTGCTATGGATGATCTAGGTAAACAAGATTACCAGGAAACCTTGAACTATAGAATACCTCCCAGCGAACCAAGAAGTATGAGCAGGAAATCTCCCCGAATGTTGTGTTTAGTGTATCATGTTTCCAAGGCAGCCAACTCTGATTCCTAAGGATAAAAATATTGCATCCTAGTGGGGTATCCCATTATATACTTGATGATACGGGGAGCACAAATCCATACTAATGTTGTCTAATACCAAAACAAACGACAACTGCTAGGTTAAAAGATGACGGAACACATCTCTAGCCTAGACCACTCAATGTCAATGCTTCCTTAGGTTAATTCAATAAATTTTAACGATTGATCTTGAATTAGGTTTCATTACAAGGCTCTACCACTGTCATTTGACAAAACTCCTACATGCAGCTATATGGGAAAAGAGATATTTGTCTTTGATGAAAGTTATCACTAACTGAGAGAGAGAACACAAAATTAATGCAACAATCAAATAATGAAATATTTCACTAATAAATCTTTTAAATGCACTTAATCTTACTATAAAAACAAAAGAAGTTTCATTTCATTTCCAATGCTTATGATGATGCAATTATAGCTTCTCAATAACGCTACTAATGCAATATTTTCACTTAAGTAAACTAGAATGATGTTGTGATTTTTAGAAAATGCAACATGAATCTTTCACATAAAGCACTTTAAATGAAAATTTTCACAATTCTGAGCAAACAAGAATCAATCAAATCCAAAGAATGATCAATGAAACTAAAAACAAATTCTTCCCTAAATCGAACAAACCAAACACATAAATGCTTCAATCGACAAACCAAGCAATGTAATCTATGTTTGGAAAGAGAAAAGGGACACTCGAAATGAGAGAACAAACGAGACTCTTTCACTCATTCAATTGAAAACAAAGCATCCTAGTCACTTCCGAGAGGAAGAAGAGGGTTTGATGGTCAAGACACACTGCATTAGAATGGCAGAAATTCTATTTTTTTCTTCACTCAGAGCTCGACGTGACTTAACAGTACTACAACTATCATCGATTGGCACAACCGACATGATTGGCCAGCACTACAACTAGCGCTAATGGCCTGATTGGTATGACTGCCTAACTAACAACTAGTGTAGATCAAGGGATTCAAAGAAAAAATAAAAAAGAAATTCACACAGGGCCAGACTTAACACATCAAAGGGTGGGCTAAACCAAGCAAGCACACAAAGCAAGCTAAATGTAGCTTCCTAGTCAGGGAGAAGATGGTCCAAAAAGCTTATGGGGTCAATAACATAAGAGCAGAACACACTGGCCAAGATTGGGGTCAAGCCCTATTCTTCACTTACAAACATTGGCGTGACTTCCTAACTAACAACAAGCGCCAGAGGCTGGTTAGTGCGACTGTCAATGGATTAAACGCACTGGTCAAGGTAATTAAGGAAATATATAAAAAAAAATTCAAAATAGGGACCAGATTTGCTACTATGAATTTTAGACTTAAGTTAGTAAGCAGGAGAAAATAAACATAACCAAAGGGAAAATGTGAAACTGGTAAAGTTCTCATGAAATCATGAAATACGAAACAAACAAAAGATTGGATCTCCCGAGTATGGTCACGAATTTGTGGTCAAGTAAAATTATAAGTGTGGACAAGAATGAATTCCTCTAGCCTGATAATGGGTCTATCCACAACAGATACATTATATGAAAGATCTCCTTAGGTTAGAATCAATCAAAAGGGCCTACCTCTTGGTCACTTAGCATGCTTGATGATGTTCTCTCTTGATCACTCTAGCAATATTTTGCTTCCTTCTTCAAGCTCCTGAAACAATTAAACAACAACAACACACAAACATAATAATAGACAAATTCCAATTCAACCTACTTAATGAGTCAAGAAGCACTAAGACACGAATATGTAATATTACCAAACATGTAGGAAACTAATTGATAGTTTCATATATTAATATCAAAGAGAGATTACAACCATTCATCTTGATGTCGCAGTCTTCCTCTAACAAGACGAGGTTCCCACACACTTCTGCTAGCACTTCATGATGGCTTCAAACAACAATAGTTTAAAGACTCTTCCCTTTAGGCTTCACTCCAAACCAAACACACTTCTCCCTCACACAACTAGATTTCTACAAATAGTAATAGCTTACTTGTTAAATCAAAATAGTAGACTCACACTCAACCAACACTCTAACTATGTCACTTTCACACTCACACACACTAGTTTGTGCTTGGGAAGAAGGGAGGTTTATATAGGAAAGATGGATGGGAGATGGATCCTCTTGTCATGGGAGAAGGGCTTATCCCTTGAGGTAGTTCCATCATGATATGGGAAAGGAGCCCAAACTATCATCCTCGACACCATCCGGCCAAACCATTTACCAGACTTCCATTACGGAGCTTCTAGAGATGGAAGCTTCAGCTATAATTTAAAAAACTTTCCACAATAGGACCGACGTGATTGGAACATAGCTTAGTTTCACTGATTGGCACGTGGAATAGCTAAGCGAATCACCCACAAGAGGCTATGGGGTGAGTTTGGGTATCGTCCCTATGGTCTATTGTGGGCGATTCTTAGAATCGCCCACCTAGCGTGCCAAGTATGATTTGGGATTCAGCCTAGGGGGTGATTTAAAGAATCTCCCTCAATAGGCAAAGCAGTCGATTTTGAGAATTGGCCCAAGGGGGTGATTCAGAGAATCGCCTCCGACAGGCCAGAAGGTGACTTTGAGAATCAGCCCCGCAAAGTGAGTGGGCAATTCCCAGAATTTCCCCTTGGCCTAAGAGGGACCTATTTTTGGAATAGGCCCCTCGGCAGGCTAGGGGGTCATTTTGCATTTTTCCCAAGGTGGGCAGGCCTAAAGCCGGGCATGCCTGCACACAGGTCATGCCTATGCATATGAACGAGCGCGCCCACGCACAGGCAGTGCTTGTGCCTGTGGGCAGGTGCGCCTGACCATGGGCATGCCCGCCTTTTGCATGACAGCTTGTAGTATGTCATCGTACCGTGGGTGGGTACACCATTGGATGGGTTTGCCTGCCTACTGGCCCGTGACTATGGGTAGGTGTGTAGGTTTTAACCCCGTACAGAAATTACCTGTATATGAATTCGAAAACATAGAAAATAAATAATGTGATAGCATAACACATAAAACACATACACAGATATTTTCCCCTAGATTCCAAAACCAGGACTACCAAATTGATTTTTCATTATGTTCCTTCCAATGTTACAATACATATTTATGCATGCTGAAGCATCGAATGCCATGGACGGAAAACCATCACATCCGAAACCATGGACCAAAAACCATCGCATCCAAAACCATGTAACAAAAACCATTGCGTCAAAAACCATGTGCAAAAGCCATGCACAAAACCATAGGTAGGTTTGCCCAACCTAATATAGGGTCCAAAAAAAATATTTCCCTGGGGCGTTTTGCCAAATCCCATAGAGGGGGACTACTCGCCCCCCTCAAAACCCCTGTGACCCCCCCGCTACACAATCAACGCAATGAAGGGTGGGCTCTGCGCCCCCTCTAACCTCCTGGTTAACTATGTCAACTAGTCGAGGAAAGAATATAACACAACCCAAAATTCTCCCACTTGTTGTTTTCCTTCCACATGGGGCCACAGGAGAGCTTTGTCATTTATCCAGCCCTCAAAACACCCATTGCTTCTCTACACCAATAGAACTTCTTAGACATCATAGATTTTGTCAATGCATCTGTAATATTCTTCAAAGTGTCCACCCGTACCAGCAACACCTTTTTGTCTTCTATCATATCCCTCACAAAATGATACTGAACATCAATGTGCTTTGTCTTTGAATGATAAGAAGGGTTCTTTCCCAAGAAAATTTCAGTTTGGCTATCATAGTCTATCCTTATAGCTCCCTGTACTAACCCTATACTTGAGCACAATCTTTGCAACCAAACGACTTCCTTGATTGCATGAGTGGCTACCATGTATTTTAACTCTGTAGTTGATAATGCCACTACATATTGTTTCTTACTCATCCAGCTAACTGTACCTCCATATAGGTTAAACACATACCCACTTGTAGATCTTCTTTGATCTAGATCTCCAACCTAGTCTGCATCAACAAAGCCATAGATATCCAAAACTCTGTCCAATCCTGGTCTTCCTTGGTAGCAAAAACCATAATCATTAGTCCCACGCAAATACTTGAAAACCTACTTCACTATTGTCCAGTTCTCCTTCCCTGGTTTTGACATAAACCCACTCAATACTCCCACTACATGTGCAATGTTTGGTCTAATACGAACCATTGCATACATTACGCCACTGAATTCACTTGCATACGGGACATGTCCTCTTCCTCTTCTTGTGTCTTGGGACACTGTTTAGCAGATAAATTTACACCTACATGAATAAGAACCTTCACCAATTTACTATCCTGCATATTAAACCTCTGCAATATTGTCTAGACATACTTCATCTGGTTTAACTAGAGCTTCCTCTTTGCCCGCTGCCTTTTAATTTCCATGCCCAAAATATAGTTTGTAGCACCAATATCTTTCATCTCGAACTTGGAGGACAATTAGGCCTTCAAATCCTGGATAATTTCTTTGTCGTTTCCAACCAACAACATGTTAGCCACATACAAGACCAGATAAATAACACGATCACCAATTAATTTAAAACACACAGTGATCTGCTTTTCTTTTGGTGAAGTCAAGCCCCCGTATAAATGTATCAAATTTTTGATACCACATCCTTGGTGACTGTTTTAGTCCATATAGAGACTTCTTTAACTTGCATACCAGTTATTTCTTAACCTTCACCGCAAAAACTTCAGGTCGCTTCATGTAGATCTGCTCTTCTAGATCCACGTGAAGAAAATTTGTCTTCACATCCATCTATTCTACCTCAGAATCAAAAGAAACAACAACAAATAAAAGTAATCTAACAGAAGCTACCTTAGAAACAAGAGAAAAAATATCACCAATATTAATTCCCGACACCTGGGAATAACCTTTTGCTACCAACCGAGCTTTATATTTCTCAACCTTTCCTTCTACATTTGTCTTCTTCTTGAACACCCATTTACTGTTAATGGGTTTCTTTGAAGCCGACAACTCCACCAGATCCCATGCCTCTTTTTTGTGCAAAGATTCCATTTTATCAACCATGGCCTCTTTCCAGAGTTTGCCATCCTTTGAATCTATTGCTTCCTTCACAGTTCTGGGATCATCATTAGATAAAGCAAAATTTGAACAGAAAGTAGATGGGCTGTACCTTTCTGGCTGCCTTCTTTGTTGAACTGATCTTCTCACACTCGGAGTTTGTGGCTCTTCATATTCTGATTCCTCCTCTACGGTAGATTCTGATTCTTCCTTCTTAAGATCAAACTCTATCTTCTCAGGTTCCTTTGGTTGGACGTCATGTTTAATAACATCTTTCACCTCTCTAAACACCACATCTCAGTTGTACACAACATTCCTTGTTAATGGGTTCCAAATCTTATAACCCTTTAAACGATCCTTATACCCAATAAAGATGCACTTTTCAGATTTACTATCCAACTTGGTTCTTTTCTCCTTTGGAACATGTACATATGCATCACATCCAAATATGCTCAAATGTGAAAGAGAGGGTTTCTTACCAGTCCATACCTCTTATGGATTCTTATCCTCCAATGCTAATGAAGGTGATTTGTTGACCAGATAACATGTTGTCTCCACTGCTTCTACCCAGAATTCCTATCCTAACACAGCACCATTAAGCATGCTTCTTTCCCTTTCCATCAACGTCTTTTTCATTCCTTTTGCAAATCCATTTTCCTCAGGTGCATATGGAGTAGTCTTCTACCATGCTATACCACACTTCTTACAGAATTCTTCAAATTTCTTACTGCAAAAATCTCCAATTATCTCTCCTCAGCACCTTTATATTCTTCTCTGTCTGTTTTTCCACCAGAGCCTTAAATTCTTTAAACCTGTCAAAGACTTCAAATTTCTTCTTAAGAAAATATATCCATGTATTCCTTGGGAAGTCATCTATAAATGATACATAGTACATAGACTTACCCAGTGATGGAACGTTTACAGGTCCAAACACATCACTATGCACAAGCTGTAATATTTGTTTCGCCCTCTTACCACCAGAGGGGAAAGTCACCTAATTTTTCTTCCCATATACACAATTTTCAAAGAAATAAAAATCTAGAGAGATATTAGTCATACCTTCTACCATACCTTTAGCATGAAATATTTGAATTCCATTCTCTCCAATATGTCCAAGCTTTTGATGCCATAGCATGGTCTTTTCTCGAGAGACCACTAGATTTTTTGCTCCACTTTCAGGAACCACAAAACTGTTGCACCCATCAATAACAGTGCTACTTGTAGCTTATACAGAGTTCTAATACAAACTCCCTGCATCAATACCAGTGCTCCCTGAACCATCTTGTAGGTATCTTTCTCGAACATTGTTTTTACACCTGCATCATCCAGCTTGCTTACAAAAATTAGATTTTTAGCCAATGCAGGAATATGCAAAACACCCGGAAGTGTTCTAATCCTTCCACCTTGCAACTTCAACTTTACTTTTCCACGACCAATGATTCTAGCCGTCCTGTCATCCCCTAAGAAGACATCACCACCATCATATTTATCATACTCACAAAACCACTCTCTATGCAGAGTGAAGTGAAAGGATGCACTTAAGTCAATCAACCATGCCTCATGATCTACATGTGGACTTGAAGAATCTAAGTACACCTCCCCACCTTCGTCTGAGGTGTTTTTTTCCTCTCCAGAAGGAGTATCATCAGATCCCTTTACTTTGTCAAGAGCTTTAGGTTTGTAATCCCTTTTCTAGTGCCCTTGCTTACTGCATTTCTAGCACACCACCTTTACAAGTTTTCCTGGAGATTTAGATCTCCCACTCGATGACTTACTTTTGTTTCTATTTTGGGATTGTCCTCATACAGACAGGGCATCACCATTCTGGCTCTCCATATTTTTCCATCTCATCTCCTCCGTTAGCAAGATTGAGACTATTTCATCAAATTGCAAGGTAGTTACATTGCTACCTATTGCAATAACCAAACTATCCCATGAATCTGGTAGAGAACACAACAAACTAATGCACTTATCTTCATATGAAATCTTAATATCAATAGATAATAATTGAATTACCATAGTATTAAATGCATTTAGATGCTTTGTCACCAAATCTCCATCTTTCATCCTCAGGTTATACAAATTTTTCCGTAGGAACAATTTATTCACCGGAGACTTAGATTGGTACAAAGTCACTACCTTGTCCCACAAAGCCTTTGTCATAGCTTCCCATGAAACATTCAACAATACTGAATCTGAGACACACAATCATATTGTGCTTTTTTCCTTCCAATCCAACTTCCTCCATTCTTGATTGGACACTCTCGTTGGTTTAGTACCTGGATCTACCACGATCCACTAATATTTATCCACCAACAAATCCTCCATCTTGAGTTTCCACAACTCAAAACTCTGAGCATTAAATTTCTAGATCTCTATCTTTCCACTACTCGCATCTTCTTTCACCACCAGAATTGATCCCACAGATCTCCCACTGAACAAGGTCTACCACAGGCCCGAGTGAAACCCCTCAGCAACAAAGGTGTCCCCTTGAAGCCAAAATAACTATGATACCAAATGTATGTTTTAACCCCATACAGAAATTACCTGCATATGAATTCTAAAACATATAAAATAAACAATGCGAGAGCATAACACATAAAACACATATACACAGAGATTTTCCCTTGGATCCCAAAATCGGAACTACTAGATTGATTTTTCATTATGTTCCTTTCAATGTTACAATACATATTTATACATGCCGAAGCATCCAATACCATGGACCGAAAACCATCGCATCCAAAACCATGGACCGAAAACCATCACATCCAAAACCATGGACCAAAAACATCGCTTCAAAAACCATTCAAACCATGCACAAAAGCATAGGTAGGTCGGCCCAACCTAATATAGGGTCCAAAAAAGAATTTCTCCGGGGTTCTACCCTGGACCCCGTAGAGGGGGGCTACTTGCCCCCCTCAAACCCCTTGGACAAGGGGGGTTGTTGCCCCCCTATGACCCCCCCGCTGCATAATTGGCGGAATGAAGGGGGGGCTCCACCCCACCTCTAACCCCCTGGTTAACTACATCAACTAGTCAAGGAAAGAATATAACAAAACGCAACAAGGTGTGCCCAGTTTTAATTCCCTCTATCCCTATCTTTGGTTAGGTTTCTTCACTTTAGGGCTTGAAAGACAAACCCTGCATTCAATTCTTGAATACCTCCGTGAAAGGATACGATCGTCCTTCGCATAGCATGAGCTTGCTGCTCAGGTACATTCGCTCTCCTATGGAAACATGTTGTACAAATTCCCCAATTAATATAATTTCCTTGCTTATCTTACCAAAAAATTATAGTTATCCGCACGTAAACAAATATTGGTATATGCATTCAATTATTCAATGTAATTGCATTCATTCGCACATCATATAAGCATAATAAAAAAAATTCATAAACAAAATATCAAGATGCATCAACAGAACAAAGACATAGAAAATGCATAATATATCTCTTTATTAATATCTTCCAAGTGGTTACAACCTCTGTTCGTCCTGCGCACACAGCTACAGGAGTCTACGCACTCAGCTGTGGACTTCTACCTTAGTTCTCTACACACTAAGTTGCAGAGCTTTTACCTACGCTACAACCCAAGACTTAGACTTCTTACTCTAAAGCTATGATTCTATTACATCCTCCATCATTGTCTTTCTTCTTCAAACTATTTAGAGCTTAGCTCTTTTTATAGAATCTCATGGTCCGCGAACCATGGGTAGTTCTCTTATAGTCGACTTTACTTTTACAAAACTATGGGCATACTACCCTTTATGACACATAACACCTTCGCACTCTGCAACCACAAATTGCGGAGTCTTTACAATAATATTACAAAAATGGACTTAAACCTGATGTTTTAGCCCCATACCTGCCCTTGGGGGATCCCACTCCCAACAGGTGATGTAGGAACATTGAGCCCAAGGAAAATCATTGTAATTAGTAGACATAGGGGGTCATTTGTTTTTGGGTAATTAGTTTCCTAAGTCTCAAGTCAATTTAATATTTAGGCCTTAAGTGTGATTAATTAGATCCTCTCAAAACAAATAAATGAGAACATGAGTAGCTCCATGATCCTAGGAGCAAGGGAGAGATTTTAGGCATAAAAGGGAGAATAGATGTGGACCATTGAGCGATAAGGAGGCTTTTCTATTTTAAAAAAATGAAAAGATAAAATAAAGTCTCAAGGAGGCTTTTCTGCCATGTATGCATGCATGCAGAGCTTTAGGCTTTTGTTAGAGGATTAATCGGACCTTCAACAATCCGATCCAATGTTTTCATATATATATGTATGTAAGCCTATAGGCAGAGGGAGAGGACACAAGTGTTGAGAATCAAGCCTATGAGAGAGATTGAGAATCTCTATTGTAATCAATTACTTTTATGTTTTAATACAGAGTAGGAATTCGATTCTGAGTGTGCACATGCGTGAATTGAGTGTTTATGATTTGAATTCATGTGAATTATGAACTCGTATATTCTGTAATGAATTGCAGGCAGAGTTCATACGCAAGGGTGTAATATGATCAGGGATGAATCATGAGGAATCACTAAATCCTAGTGAGAATCAGAGTTAGCTTTGGAGGTGAATTGGAGCATCAGAGTGGCGCAATAGAAGCAGTGAAGGGTAGAACCTTTAAAGAAGCAAATGACCAAGAAATTAAAGAAAGTGCAAGTGATGCTCAGTAGCCATTGGATCATTTAGATCAATGGCTGAGATCAAATCACAATGATGGAAGACCCTTTAAAGCTATTGGGATAAACCTTGGAAGTTTGCAAAGAGTGAGCGCGATTAATCATGGATCGTTGTATCGTTGCCAGATCAATGGTCCCTATTAAATCACATAATAGCAATTGGAGGTGCCAAGGGTTAGAAGTTTAGTGGAATTGCAATATCGCCGATAGCGATATTGGTGATTGGTGTTGGCAATATATTGACAATCAGGCGTCGGGGTCAATCGGCATTTCGTAGAGGAACTTTACAGTGTCGGACTTGATGACACATAGATTCGGGTCCATACATTTTGAAATCTGGAAGGTATGAACAAAGGGAATTTCCTTTGTATTCCCAAATAGTTAATATTTTTGATAGTGAGGGCCTTTTCACATAAGGAATGTGTTTACGACTTTCGATAGTCATATCGGAATCAGAGGAAGGGTGATAACCACATATATGATAAGTCCTGAATATAGTGATAGCCGATTAGGATGGAGGTTTAACCTCAAAAACTGTGCCAGTCTGTACGAGAAGGCAGAAAAGCTAAGGAAAGCGGAGTTTTCCTTTGTAAAGGTATGTTTCCTTTATAAGTGGTTTTTAGAAGGGAAAATCATGATATATGGTTTATGTGTTTATATATATATATATAGATAGATATATATATATATATATGCGTGGGTGAAGGATTATAAAGGCTATAAAGGATTTAATTTCCGATACGAAGAATATAAAGGAAGACTTTAATCAAAGCCTCATTGAAGGCTTGGGGATGATTTATGAGTCCCGATAGGAGGTTTTAGGCGGGGTGATTAAATTCCTATACTTAGGAATGGATGAATGGGCCTCTTGGTCATTTATGGTTTGTAGATTTAACTCCATTATAGAGTTAAATATCCTGCGACAATTGTGGATGCATTTTTAATATTCATACTATGGGTATGTGCGGGTGTAGCCCTACACCAACATACCCCCAACACAAACATCATGACACAACCTTGAGTCACTCGATAGGTGCAGAGATCTTTGCGTGAAGCTCATCCAACTCAACCCTCATGAATGCAACTTCAGTTGTGCGCTGAGCTGCTGCCTGCTTCACATCTTCCATAGTTCCTCAATGTACTTATATGCCCCCATATCAAAACCCTCCTCCCTAAACATCTGTGGCCCTTTACTGTGCATCATTGGAGCTTTGTTAGGCCTGTTGGGACTTGTCACCCTCACTATACCTAAAAGCTGACGATATTCCCAGCATCTCACTCACTGCAAGAACCTCAATACATCTGACTGCTTCTCTTGCACCACTATTGGGCATACCCAATCTAATTCTTCCACAGGCTCAATGAATCTTGTTGCGAGTATCTTTTCTAGCTCTAAGTAGACCTTCTTCTTATATTTCGAATTGAGATAGTAAGGCCTTTGCTTAACTGGCTTTAACATGATTTTCATCATTCCTAGGTCCCTGATTATTCCTTTCAGATTCATAAACTTGTTAGGGAATAAGTCCTAGTATTCACGGAGAAATTGAGTGACCTTATCCACTGTCACATCTTCCCAGTAGTCTCCAATATTCATGAATTTTGGATTTGCCTCCATACCAATGTTCACTTGTTTTGTTTTTAGCAGCGCGATTATATCAGGATTCTCAATCCACAGCCCTTGAACCTCTCGATGACCTTCTGTTTCTATAATGTTAATCCTTTGTAGATCCTCATCCTCTTCTTCAGCAGTTACATTATAGCATTCTAGAATGCGGCTCAGCTGAGTAGCCCATTCAGACTGAGCCAAGTTTAAAGGATCTTGCAGTATCCTAAAGATAACTGCTTTCACCTCTTGTAGCACTTCATCAATACTGTCAAAATCATCCTCAAAACTAAAGGTCCTCATGAATCCTTTGTGAAAAATACCCCATTTGCCTATCCCATGGTAGAGATCTATTTCTGTATACCAATTCATTGGGATATCATCCAAGGTCTGATAGAAAAGGTACACCCACTTAGGTTGGGGCTTTTCTCCATAAGCCTGGGTCCATTTGGCCAGATGTGCATGTGGATCATTCTTCCCATCATACATGTCTATCAGTTGCAGCTTAGGCTTCCCAAATCATGTTCTCATCATCATCCTACAATCACACCAATCGTCAAAGCTTCCTTTGTGCATACCCCACCATCTTACGGGCGTAGCGCGCAGTGCCCAGCCCAAGAGCATAGCGAGCAATGACGCATATATTATTCTATAAATGATATGATCTGGGTATAACCAAATTCTGGAATAGCTACAGAATTCTGAATTTATATTTGAGATATATACGTTGGTTGGCTTTGAGGAAAGTGCGTATACACATAAGTTCGACACATGGAAGTAGCGTATACCTTATAAAATATGTTTTAGTTGCTTCTATTTGCTGTTGCAGTGTTCTAGGTTCTGGCTTGGGTTCTGGTTACTATATTCTGGTGACAACATTCTGAATGATCAGATTGATGGATTGTCAAAGTGATTGATTGATTCAGTTGTGGTTGGTTCTAAAGGATATTGGTTGATGTAGATATATTTGATGATTGAATGATGTTGTTGATGGATACAGTCTAAAAATTTATGAAATGAGGTCCCTGAAGGAAGAAAGAAGTTCATATCCTTCTGTAGGTCGGTGCTTACATACTAGCAAACATATCGGCCCATACAAGAGCTAGGGGGTTGTAGCTCCCTTCCAGTAGAAGCTGGAGAACAAGAGAAGGTTGTAGCCTTCTACGGGTAGAAACCTACGTACTGCTATAAGACCGCACCAGTACAAAAATTTTAAACAGAATTTTCTTATTATTAAAAGAAGACAGAGACGACAGGAGCAGGTGGTTTTTCACCCACATTGGGTTTCCACCTTATATCTTGGTGTTCATGTGTGTTTCCTATGTGTGATGCTTTATTATGATTTTACTGCACTGTCTAATGAATTCTTGATATACTGATTAAAGTTCAATACATAATAATTTGGGTAAATCAAAAGATCTCTACATATATGTTGGTTTCATTAGGTACAGTTACGTATACATGCCAGTTCATTGAGCTGAAGTAGCGTATATAAATTAGTTTTGAAAATTAAATTATTGATCTGATAATATTGATTCAGCCCCCCTCTCAGTATTATCTCCAATATTCAGAGTCCAAAGTGTAGGAACTCTCGCGATCCCATGTAATCTATCCATCTGTGATAGGATTCACCCAATATTTGTCTCATGTTGTTATCTTATAGATACAGTCTAGGTCATCATCACTCTCATAATCATAGATAGGTTCAGCGTAGCACGATCCTTTAGTAGGATCGAGGGAGACTATTATGCACAGTGATTTCTTCTCAAATATCATCTTTCGCTTCTTCAGATTGATTACCCTATTCATATCAGTAGGCCATTCAATTCCCAAGAGTGCAGGATAGGGATTGTTCTCATCCACTATCTCTATTACTTTAAAATCAGCCAGTGCGTTCGCTCCCTCAATATCCACGGACACCCCCTATAGTTGCCCCATGAGGATGATCTTCTACTGATTCATCATCCTTGGTTGAATCAGAGACCATTTTAGTTCAGGTCTCCCCATTTGTTTCCAAGTATGTTTTGGTAGGACATTTGCATCTAACATGAGGTCCAAAACAACTTGATCCATTTCATACACTCCTATCTGTGCGGTCAATCTCATTTCCTATCTCGTCCTTGTTTTATGCTTGCTAATCTTTTGTACTACATGCGGCTCGCCTAATGTGGTTCCAACACATTTATTGATCAGTAACTGTAATCCTTTCACAACCTTACTATTGCACAACAACTTCATACAGGTTTCCAGGAAAGTTGTGAGCATAGAGGGGTCCATCTCCTACTCAGGCTTATCCTTTCTTCTTGAGGTGGAGGCCTCAGTGAAGCTCTTCTTAGCTTCCATGAAGGTTTCACATGCGTTCTCCAAATCGAACTCAGCCTCCTTCACCAGAGCTTTACAGACCCACACACTATCTTCTAGCTGTTTCCCTTTGTCATCTCCTGTCCCGATTCCACTTCTAAGCACTATATTTACATTTGGATCTTCTTCGCATGGCTCAAACCTCATCATCTGCAAGTTCTGAGTTGGCAGAGGTGGTATCACCCCTTTGTCGCATATCCTAGCTACTAGCGTAGGACAGTCTTCCGTTTCATGATCAATAGTGTGCAATACTTGCACAACGGATGTATTGGGTTCATGTAATCACGTGTGTAGTGTCCTGGTCCCATGTAATTGTAGCAGATCAATTGTCCTCAACCTTTGCCAGGTCCTTCTTTACCTCGGCCTTGTTCGTGTCCCTGAAATCATGTCCATGACATTCCTACACTCTAGTAAAGGGGCTGCATTTTGGCTTGAACCCTATAGGTAGGATTCCTATCCATCATTAGTTCATAACTCCTACATTTACGCTCATCATGCCCTATCTATCTACAAAAGTTGCAGAACAATTGTTGTGGTGTCTGTACATACTTCTGCAGCATATGACATTTATCAGTGGCATGTTTTCTTGCTACCTGTCAGATAGTGCACCATAATGCAGGCCCCACACTAGGTCTTGCTTGAGCTTATCACCTTAAAGGCATCGGTCCTCCTCCTACAATATAGTTTGCACAAAGGCAATGGTCTTTGTCATGACCCTGACTCTTGTATTTTAGGAACCATACTTCCTCACGTACCTCTTGTCAAACAATCTTGTCCTGCTTCAGACTTTGCATCTCAAGGCATAGATTCTTTAGTTGTGCATGGATCCGCTGAACTCCTACATTAAGATCTTGCATCAGAGTTTCATGTAGTCTCATGGAAATCTCCAAGGCCTCGACCTGAGTTGTTATCCTTTGCTGTGACATTGCACTCCTTAAGTGTGGTAGTAGTGAGGCCACAAATCACTCACGATGTTGTCCATCTGTCAAATTCATGTTGGCTTCGTGGATTGCACATTTCAACCTCTGATCTAGTTTGAAAGGCATCTTGCCTAGTTGAATCGTGGTCTCTTTCAATCCTACAATTGACTGTGCCTCCAATTTATGCCTACAAAATTCCCAATTTAGTGTTGTCTGGATGTCTACCACTCCATCATTTGGGTTATCATTTGAGTACTTGATATACTAGGTTAGTGCATGATCGTGCAGGGAACTAACAAATGTCACCTTCTTTATATGATCATCTATAACACCTTGTGCTTCCCATACAGCTTTCATAACGAACCAGAATTGGTCCCGATCCTCATTTCCCAAGCCTTTGAACAAAGGAAACTTTACTGTGTTTGCCATACTGAACTGTAGTGGAGGTGGAGATGGTATGGGTGAAGTCAGAGGTGATGGTGGTGAAGTTGGAGGTGATGTGGGTGGAGGTGGTATTCGAGGGAATCCTTGCCTTATTAAATCAATAGCAATTCAAGGAGAAACCTTCGCTATTTGTTCCTCATCACCACCCCAAGGTGAAATCAATGGACTATACTCCAGACCCTTTCATCCTTCGTTCCTATAAGTTTTTCTGCTTCACGTACTTCTGAACATCAAGGTAGTTGCATGACCCATTATTCGGACAATAGCATTTTAATCCAAGTATTCAAGGATTTCACATACTTACCCCATGGTCCTTTGAAAAATTGCCACTCTGCCTCGCTGTTGCTACTGAGGTGTCGGCTGCGAATTCATTCACAAATCCTCCTATGAAGCGATCGAGCCAATTATTAACAATGCGGGTGATCTTATACTCTAATGCTTCCAACCTTCACACTAGCTCTGGGTTCCACACAATAGGACCATTAAGTTTCCACCTTCCTTGGCTATCTGCTTGCTTCACGATCCACTCGTATAGCTCAATAGGGAAGGAGCAGAGAAAGATGTTTTGGATCTCTGTATACAGGTATATGTCCAACCATTGTTCCTTTGTCAATCGCAGATTTCTTTTCTCTTGCATTGTGAATTCATGCAGCTTTCTATCCAACCAGTCTCTAATCTCCTTCTTAGTTTGATTCCAATGATATGACATCTTACATCTCTCATGCAGATTCTGGTCCTAGCAATGAAACCATTTTTTGGCTTGATGGGGCCTAACCCAGGTTCAATGTTAGTAAGCCAAACAAATCCCTACACTACTGGCCCTTTCAGCATCACCCCGCAGAGCGTGGGCTGAAGTCTCACCTGAAGCAGTATGGGGGGATGCTGGAACCAAGTTTCCACACCTTGGAATGGTCATGATGTCGTTTAATTCCCTCTATCCCTACCTTCACATAGGTTTCTTTGTTTTAGGGCTTGCAAGAGAAGCCATGCATTCCATTCTTCAATAGCTCTGTGAAAGGATACGATCGTCCTTCACGGAGCCCAAGCCTACTGCTTAGGTACTTCCGCGCTGATATGGAAACATGTCATACAAATTCCCCAATTAATCTAAGTGACTTTCTTATCTTATCAAACAATTATTGTTATCCCCACGTAAACAGATATTCTTATATGCATTCAGTTATTCAATGTAATTTCATTCATTCATGCACCATATAATCATAATAAAGAAAATTCATACATAACATATCAATATGCATCAATAGAAAAACGACACGGAAATTGAAGAATATCTCTCTTTATTAATATCTTCCAAGTGGTTACAACCTTTCTCTACCCTATGCAGATAACTGCAGGGGTCTGCGCACTCAGCTACGGACTTATATCCTAGGCCTCTTTGCACTCAGATGCAGAGCCTTTACCTACGCTACAACCCAAGACTTAGACTTCTTGCTCTAAAGCTATGATTCTATTACATCCTCCATCATTGTTTGTCTTCTTCAAACTATTTATAGCTTAGCTCTTTTTGTACAATCCCATGGTCTTTGGACCATGGATAGTTCTCTTATGGCCGAGTTTACTTTTACAAAACTAAGGGCGAACTATCCTTTATTACACATAACACCTCCACGCTTTGCAACCACAAATTGTAGTCTTTACAATAATATTACAAAAATTGACTTAAAATTGGGATTTTAGCCCCAAAACTTCCCTTGGGAGATCCTGCTCCCAACAGCAGTGATTCTAAGAATCGCCCCCGAGAGGCTAAGGGGATGATTCCCAGAATCACCCCCTACCCTGCCGGGGCTGATTCTAGGAATCTGCCCCTTGGAATCCTAGGTGAGCGATTCTAGGAATTGTCACCTTGGTAGTTTTAGTGGATGATTCTAAGAATTCCCCCTAACATGCCAGGGCGTAATTCCCAAAATCATCCCCTTGGTTTCCCAGGGGTGATTCTGGGAATCGACCCTCTCTGGCAAGCAAGGGGGGCGATTTTGATAATCGGCCAAGGCAGGGTTGGCTAGGGGGCCATTTTCCATTTTTCCTAGGGCAGGCAGGTCGATGGCTAGGCGCGAAATGACATTAAGTAACAATAGCCCCTAGCAGGGGGCCTATCGAGGGACTGAGGACAAATGAAAAAATAAATATTTTTTTATAAGGAATGGAATTTTTTTCCTTATATGAACCTAACATCCAACTTGACATGGCGGTTGATGTGCATGTTTTAGGTTTATTTTCATTTCAGAACCACCCCTGGGTCAATTCTCATAATCGCCACCCTGGCCCAGATCACCCGCTGATAGACTATGGGGAATTTTGGGAATCACCCCCCTGGCCTATGAGAATTTCCCCCTAGCCTTCCAAGGGGCTGATTCCTAGAATCGTCACTAGTAGGCCAGGGGCCAAGTCTAGGAATCACCCCCTAGCCTACCGAGGGTGATTCTGGGAACCACCACCCTAGCTTGTCAGCGTAAATTATGGGAATCACCCCCTGGCTTGTTGGGTGCAATTCTGGGAATCGAGCCAGGGGGGCAATTCTAATAATCACCCCCTACAGGCCAAGGGGTTGATTCTGAGAATCGACCTATGGCGGTGATTTTTAGAATCACCCTTAGTAGACCACGAGGCGATTCCAAAAATCGCCCCTTGGCATACAAGGGGTGATTATGGGAGTAAGACCCCTAGCAGGCCAGGGGGTTGCTTTTCATTTTTCCCAAGGCAGGTAGGCCTATGATCGGGTGCGATATGATACTAAGGCATAATGGTCCCCTAGGAGGGGGGCTACCTAGGGAGCAGGGAAAAATGAAAAAATAAATAATTTTTTGTCTAAGGAATGTATTTTTTTTTGCTCGCTGTATTTGATAAGTGAAAATGTTTTTAATACAATTACTATGTGCTTAGGGGAACCATTCTGTAGAATCTCAAAGGAAATTGATGAAGGAATATCCCAATAACCCACGTTTTGAAATAATGAAATGTACATTTATGTTGGTTTATCAAATACAAAAGCAAATTTATTGCCATGGGATCATAATATGGATAATGAGTATAGGATTTCTATCACTTTCATCCAAAGAGTTATATTAATTCATAATCATTTTGAAGAAAAATGTGGTCAGGATAAGACAAAGGTTAGTCTAGAATTTCAGAAGGATTGTTGTATGGAAATAAGATATCAAATTGAGGAAAAAATCAATTCAAAAGGTGGCAAAGCACATTTTGATATATTCATAAGTATTGAGAACATTTTCCAGTTTGCATTTAGAATTGGAGATATATGGGAATTGACTAAGTATATTTTTAGCATGTGGGAGAACATTGGCATTAAAAACCAGAACGTCAAAAAGTCTAAGCCAGTGATATGTAGCAGTAGTAAATCAGGTCCTAAAATGAAGCAGCTTCCATAATATAAGACTATCACACCTTGGAGAGCATTGCAAGGAGTGAAGGATAAAAATCTTGTCAAAACAATATTATCTCGTTTGAAGTCAGTGGAATTATCATTGGATGAAATGTGTGAGGAATTTCAAAAGTAACTTTGTTGAATTATTTTTACTTATTTCTATACTATAATTTTATTTTGAATATAACATACTGTTTTTGGTAGTATTTGTTATACATGTCATTATATATATTTTTTCTTAGTTTATCTATTTAGTCACAAGGTTTACATGAAAATACAAGAACAAATGGTTAAATTGTTGAATGAAGATAGTTGGGATGATGTTGTACGTAACTACCTAGATTCAAGTTCTACATAAACACTAAAAGATTTTTATCTTACATTTAAAATGGTTTGTTGATTATGCATTCATTTTTATTCATCTGTAACAATTTTTATTTTATAACCTATACATATATTTGTTACTTTATAAATGATGAAGAAGGATGCAAATGGAGCACATGATAGTTTCAGAAGCTTTATTGAAAAAATAATATTAAAAGATTAAGAAAGCAGTGTCTTAGTAATATTAAATTTGATCCAACCCTTACTCATTTTGTTTGGAATGGGCTTGACAATATTCAATATCAAATAATACAAGGTGATTGTGAAAACAATGCTAAACTTATACAAAAAGGGATTATTCCCTAGTTATTGCAGATATTCCCCATGGTTCAATATCCCAAACATTGACTATGATAGTGACCCTTATACTTATCAAGCTCTTAGTAAAGTGGTTGCAAGATTTGTAGAAGTCACATCATCACCGTTATGGAGATTTGTGACATTTCATTCAGACACACAATTATCAATGTTATTGACAAGATTCAATTGGAAAGAAAACTCAAGGATACAACTTACATGGTAAGACGTTGAAATTGTATGTTTGGTTAATGTTAAAAAATTCATTTATGTACAAGTTAATTGAACTTTTACTATTTCATGTTATAGGAAAAAGTCAAATCTTGTTAACCATGAAGATCAACCAATTATAAGTGATTGTGAGTTCATCAATGTTGAAATTCGGGCAAAACATGATAGCTATAAGTCTATGCTTCTTAATTGGGTAGATCAAAAGAGTCATAACCAAGTACTAGTTTATGATGTTGTTGTAAAAAAACTAGCATATGAAGATAAAGAAGAAAAAAGAGAGATAGTTAACATTTATAAAAAACCATAGTCATCGATTAACTATCTTATAGACTTATTTCGAATGAAGGAGATTGGGTTCTATATTTATTCTCTGGTTCAGATAAGTTTTATTAAATAAAATTGGATTTCAATATCTTCTTTCTTAATTTATATCTGATTATACTAATTTAATCCATTATTTCTTTTGTTCTTGATAATTAGGTGCAACACTAGCATGTTTCCTACAAAAAGGAAGAAATTGCATTGCCATTGAAAAATACCCAGTACAGTGCAAATTTATTTAGCAAAGAATTAATTCTCTTCAATTTATTCCATATGCAATGCAATAAATTGGGTTGAGGAAAGGGGATTTCAATGAATCATGTGTGGAAAAAAAGGTAGAGGAACCTCAACCACCATCAGATGGAATGATTGGAAAGGCAATACATTCAGAGATTCACAGACATCAAAGATCCATTAGAAGAGGAAAATGAGGAAACTGAAGGAGAAAATATTGTGGAAGAAGACAATGATGAAGCTCTAGAAGATGAAGAGTTTATATTATGTGATATCATTTATTAAATTTAAGTTATTCTTGGAAATCAAGCTCATTTTTTGTAACTATTAATTAGTTATAGTTGTAATGTTTTGACTTTTACATTTTATGAGAAGAATAAGTATTCAGTTAATGTTGTTATATGTTCAATATTTTTATTATGTAATTCTTGCTTTAAGTTTTATGTGAATCATTATTTAAAAAAAAATTGTGATTATTATTTTTTTTGACATGAAATTCATAAAATAAACTAATATTTAACCATTGTTTGTTAAATTTTTCCTATAAAATTGTGATTTTGACATGTCATTTCTAGCAAAAAATGATCAAAATGTGTAATTTTTTTGTTATATTTATGTTCAAAATGTTTATTTTTATTTCAATTGTTAAAAATTATCTTTTTTAGAGACAATTATTGGATGTGAATTGAAAATTTAATTACAATAGATAAATATGTAGAATATTGAAACTTCAAAATATCGACCTTTTTCTTTAACTATGCAAAAAAATAAAGACCTCACTACAAAAAAAAAATAGAAGAAAAACAAAAAAATATGAAGAATAAGACTACTTTAAAAATTGTTAAATTTAAAAAATAATTATTCACATTTAATACAATAGATAATTTAAAGTCAAAAACTAAGTCTTTTAAAAAAAGGGCCTGATGCAAAATCAACACTTTTTAAAACCAGTTTGCAAATCACTAACATTCTAAAAACTAATGTACATAAAAAATTTTATAGTGTCAAAAACTATGCTAATATAGATATAGATATAAATATTGCATCAACACTTTTCAAAATTGATTGATTTTTTTGCTACCTCAAAAAAGCGGGTAATCATATCAGTTCCTGTTTCAAAGTTTACATTGTTTTCCCAAGTACTTCTTTTGGTGGTTTCATTTGATGAAACTCTCTTATATGCCATGGTAACAATGATTGCCGAAGAGGTGACAATTGTTGTTCCTGTGGAACAGAAAGGACACTCATGGAAAGCAAGTGCCAGTCTTAAGAAAATCAACTAACAAGGTAATTCAAGTAGCAAACTAGGCATTAGATGGGGAGGATTGTGCAACTTTCTCTGGCAAGAGGGACTGCCTACCTATGGGAAATGTGCATTGCGCAATCCTGGAAGCTAAGGTTGAACATTGATGGTTGAAACTACGCAATACAAAGTTCAGCTTGGCTGGAGGCCTAAGAGAGACTCCACATTGGGTGGCCTCAGTGGCCAAGAAGACAAGATGGCTCCAAGAAATTCACAGTGTGCAGTTGGAGACAATTTGGACTATGAAATATGTAATTCTAGAGGTCAAGCTTCTGGCTTGACCCTTAGGATTGTGCAGTGCCAACTGGGCAAAGTGAAAACCAGCCAAGGGAAACCTAAATCTACCCAAGGGAAGTCTGGAAAATGAGCAGATATAAGAGCTAGTGTGAAGCTGAGTGAACACCTGACTAAGTGAAAGTAAATGCATGTGAATCTAGTGCAACAATTAATCAAGAGGAATGGAAAATAAGTGAGGAGAGTCATCGCAACAACAACCATTGGTGCAAAAACAAGAAAACTAATCTGACACTTGGAAAATGAAATCTAAAATTAAAAAAATACTTCTACAAGTTAAAAAAGTCAAAATGCCATCAATCATGAAGAGAAACATGTCAAACAACACTCGTAGAAGACTAATGACAAAAAGCGAAAGAAAAGATGGCAAAAGACAACAAAAAAAAACTCAATCGAAAAAGCGATGAGGATCGCACCGAAGGTTCCTTGATCTCCTCAGGAAGGCTAGAGCTCCAAGACTAAGTGTTCAAATGATATCTAGAAGCGTCGATTAAATAGATTTGGATAAATTAGGGTTTATGACACATATGCTTAAAATCAAGAAAAAATTGACACTTGGCAGAATTTTCCAAAAAATGTGCAAATGCCTCCTTTGGGATACTCAAAATAGATCCCTATGTTTTAGGGATGTTTTTCGCTTTTTATTTTTTTATTTTTCTAGGAAACGTAGTATGCACACTACTGATAAATACTGCAAAGTTATGGGGAACTGGATAACTCTCCGACACAGTGCACTGCACAGATACTAAGCTCAGTGAGGGTCGTGTAATTTCTAGACTCAGTGTTGGGATGCCTCCCATGACTGCGCAGTTTCTAAGCTCAAGGCTCACTGGAAGTTAGGACTGCGCAATTACCATCATCAAGGCTACTATCCCTCAAGGATTCCGCAGTCTCTGGAGGCAAGCCCAAAACTACTATGATACCAAGTTGGGAGATCATCATATGGCTTACAAAGTTAAGCTAAGTAAACAAACACAAGCAAAAATGAAAATACAAGTCCTAGTTGAAGCATGAATACCTCGATCAGTGTGAGATAAGTTGTTGTGGATAAGAAGGGAGGCTCCAAAATCAAAGCATAGGAAAAATTATGAAATTTTGGAGGGTGGTTGCAGCTGCTACAACACAGATGACACACTATTAGAACTCCAGCTCTCTATATGGACCTTGTCTCATGTAAAACAAGTCTAACTCTTCTGGAAGTATTTTTCAGTTCTTTGATTATCATTATTGTTGGTCTCTAGAATTTTCTTATTTTATGTTACACTTACCCTAACTATCTTACTTCAACCTCTTTTCTAGAACTTGAACTATAGTCTTCCACATGTGTATTTGGTTACTTTTAGTGAATTTTGGGTATTGTTTATATAACATTATCTTTAATAAAAAGGTTAAATAGGTTTGTGTTTTTTTCCATGTAAATCATTATTACATTACCTTATGGCTTGACAAGTAATTTTCTTTAATTGAATTCAAAGTGGTTGGTATTGATTCCCGAAATTCCTGTACTTGTGGTTCCTATACCAAATATGGAAAACTAACCAATTTGATGAAGATTAGCTCTAGAGTATATTGTAACTACCAAAGGAGAAATGATGTCCTCCTGCCACTAAAGATTTGTTTCATTTCATGTATAGAGTTTAGGTCATTATGAAGGACTCAAAGGATGAAGGTCAGATGCCAACTGTAGTGTTTCTATTAGATGTTCGATACGACTGAGAGCCAGTGAAATGTGTATAAGATGAGAATTTGTAATGGATTAGGTTAGCAATACTATAGAAGACTTGGTATATTGTGTATTTTTAAGAGTTGTATTGCCATAACCCTATGGGGGATGGATTATTTGTTTTGTAATGCATACTTGCAAATACTTTTTGTTTTATTAATAACAAGGACTAATGCGAGTTTCTATATATTGTTTTTGCTATTTATTGTAATGTTAAATCTGCTCATATAATTCCAGTGTTTTCTTAAAGAGGGAAACGTGTTGGTTGGCTAGGGCCTAACCAACCTAGCTCCTTCTCCCAAATTTTCTGACTATGTGGTAGGTACAGGAATGGATGGTGTGATGATTTCATTTTAACGGTGATTGTGCAAATTGTTAATGCTCTTACGTGTTTGCCTTTTTTCCACTAAGTGATCTTAGATATGAGTGTTTCTCCATGTTGGGTGTGTTCTTTATTTATCAAGAATAGTTGTTTACTTTTCTCTAGCACATCAATCTGCCTCTTTCTAGGAAGCTTCCTCTCAAATTATTTATGGTTTATTGATTAGGGTCGCAAGGTTTGAACATTTAAATTTTTTGCTTGATGACTTATTTTTGGCAAGCGTACACTGATCTATACCAATTGTAACTGTGTGGAGGTTCTAGCCTACCTATTTAAATCATTCACATTTTGTTCCTTAATGTATTCATTATTTTTTCTTTAAAGGAATAAAGTACAAGAATTATTAACTGTTACTATTCGGATTCAGAACTACAAGTGAAATCTTTTCATTCAATTTTGAATTCATTTATGCAACGGGTGTATTTAAGACAATGATAAAAGTTTAGACAAAACAAGAGTAGGGAACATTGCTAAGAGGTAATTTTGCATTCAAATGCAAGAGTTACTATTTACACTTAGACTGATGGTTTCCCATTTACTTTTGCAAGTTATAGTTTCAAGTTGCAATTCGCATTTGATTTGGGATTTCTTTTATTATCCCCTAAGTTAAGGTTTTCCTTTCTACAATTTTCAAATTCTTGTTCGGAAACATAGTATTCTGATTTTCTAGATTCATTCTTGAATGATTGTCGACTAGACTTATTCTTGTACAGGAATAGGGTCGTTCCAAAACAATAATAGAGTGTTTCCGGTACAGGAGCGAACTAATTCCCAGTGCAAGAATAACATTGTTCTAGTACAGGAATAAGGGTCCCTCGGGTGTAGGAAACATAATTAACATAATAGTGATATTAATTAACTCTATTTTCTTATCACTTGCACTAAAATTACAGGAACATATTCAATGTCCAAGTTATTTTTAGTTTTACAGTTAAGTTATTAATTGGTATGCTTTGAATTTCCAGCAAGTCATTCGCTATTATCTTTGAGTGAATCCAGTTTCCAGAGTGTAGTGGTATCATTTTGTTGTAAGCACAAGTGAATTTTTCTTGTAAATTATTCTTTCAAAATCTATATAATTCAATTGTAAGAAAAGAAGTAGGGTTTATCGAGTTGAGACAAAAATATTTGGTGTTTCCTCTACTATGCCTGAAATCTTACATAGCCCTGGTTTGACAATTAAGTGTTGAGGAATTGAATTATAGTTCCAACACCCAACATTTTGGTGTCATTATTAGGGAGCCATTTAAAAAATTCTCATAAAAAACTCTGTTTCTATTTTTCAGCGATAGGGGCAAGTTTTTGCTTTATGTTTTCAAATGCAGTGTGCTTCTATTTCCTGAAGGGATTTCTTTTTGAACTGATTTGTGAGTTGTAGACATTTTTTTCGAGTTGCAACATTTGATTTAGTTTATTCCAACAAGTTTTTTTAGTATTGTTTATTTATTTATGGTTGAATTTTTAAAGGTGTATGACTAGGAGAGGTAGGGGATTGAAGCCCAATAAGGGCAAAAGAAACTGTGATAAATTGGAAAATTCTTCTCACGTTGGACCTTTTTTTTAAGGCACAAAATTGAAATAGACGCAAACCCACCACACAGGTACTATCCACCTAGACTCTAGAGACACTAGTGCAAGAATCTCACAACTAGTGGGAGGGAAGAAGGAGAGTACCTTTGTTAAAAAGAAGAAATTGGACTAGAGTCAAAATTCATGTTTTGTAGGGAGTGGTCTATTTAGGGGGAGGAAGTGAAGAAACAAGCAACCGTAATACCTAAAATACTAAAGTAGGAAGAAGAAGTATTACTCGAAGGTCCTACATTTGAGGTCGTTCTCGTAGGGTCCAAACCTCTACTTACTCTAATGCCTTAAAACCTCCAACTCATACAAGAAAATCATATACAACAATAATAATTGAAAGCATGTTCATGACATAAGTGTTGAACATGAAATGATACATTAGTTAGATTAAAACATGAATTAGAGGATTAAGCCTAATATTAGGAACAAGATATGGCTTTTTTATTGATGAGTGCAAAAGAATGTGGAAGAATACAGCCTGATCCTTCTATAGCTCCAAGCGAAACCTTCCTCCGTATCCATCTAGTACAAGGCTCAACAATCATCTTTCAAACGTATACACATGGATGCTATATAAAGGAGATGGACATCAAAATTAGGAAACAGGGGTTTCCTATAGATGGGAGTGCAGGAGGAACATGGATAAATCAGACTTAATCAAGGACAAGTTGGATATAATATCAATATCCTATCTCTCTCTCCACATAGGCCTTCCCCATGAGGTGTATTTATATCACCTCAAAATAGTTTTTTCAATTGGGAAAGAGCTAGGCAATGGGCTTATGTAGGTAGGCTTCCAGTGTAACCTATAAACCCCGCCCAAAAAATAGGGATTTTATATTTTTTTGATATTTTAAATAATATAAGTGGGTTTGGTATAACTTAACCCACATGTGCATGCATTTTTTGCAGGCCAGAGTCGCGTATGGAATTTAAAATAATATTTTTTAATATTTGGACCAAGTCTAAAGGGAAAGGGTTGCCCAAGGCCATAACTCAGAGCATCAAGATACAAAGGCGGTAAATGATGCTATAATAGATGCCCCCTAATATATGAGATCAAAAGGGGTACATGATGGATGAAATGTATTAAGTGTATAGAAAAATCATGCGAGGACTTGGAAGGAGATAACGAGATTCTAGCCTGCCAAACCAGTGGAAGGGATGAGAAAGAAAGCTCATGTCTGAGGACAGCATACCCATGCTCAGAGATAGCAAATCATTTTTGCATATCAAGTGTAGAGTAGATCCAATATGTATACAAGTACAAAGGATACTGAGAAATAAATAGTGGATCATCTAACCATAGTCGCAAAAGTACATATCAAGGCCATGTCACAATATCACATATAGAAGAACTGATCAATGATGTTGAAGTAGATATCTGATCACTGAAGTCACATAACTGATCCTTAAAATTACCAAGTAAAAAGGTGGAATAATGGTACTACATGCAACTTAGGTGCCAACATATATAATTCCATTGTGATGAACTACAACATATAAGGTGGATGGTGTCACTGGCACTAAATTGGAGGGACTCACTTGTGAACCATGAAATTCTGATGCAACCTGAGGTCTTCACCGAACACCATGGTACAATTCTACACTATGGGAATAAATGAGCTGAAGCCAACCATGTGAGAAATCGTTTGGTTACTGGTCATTGATGTATACCATTAACAAATGCAACAACACAACTCATTGATAATGATATGAGAGTCATGGTAGTCTAGTACAATCCAACAAGTGTGAATAAATGAGTTGAAGTTAAGCACTTGAGAGAATCTATCAATCAAGAGACATTGATGTATTCTCACTATCAATAGCGAAGGATTATGCCCCTAATGACTGCAAACCCCAAGGTACTGAAAAAGTACTCAAGATATTATTTTGATAGAAATAAGTCAGAGTCGATGGGAAAGGATCTGCTAGAAGGAAGACCTTAAGGCATCCTACATTGATCTAGTGTGACTGTAACCCATAGGCCAATAATGTGTAAGGAATCAGATGAAGAAAGATGAAGTGACCAAATCGAAGCACATTTCCAACATACACAAGATGTAGCTAGCACATGACAAAACCCCTCTAAACCAACCAATAATGAAAGCTAACACAGAGGCAAGGAATCCACCAATAGGGTCAAATGGAAACCAAGGTACTACAAAAATCCCAATGTGTGATAATGTAAGCTGACGTCGAACACAAGGGAAACCACTCAGTAAAACACCCATAATATTGATTGATGTTGAGCACAAGGTCACTTATCAATGATGGAAATAGGGCCAGGGTGTGACTCTAGGGATACTCTTAGAGCAATGTGTTGAATTCGATAAGAGCATACCTTCTAGAAAGAAGTCAATGGAGACCTTCTCGAACTAGCGCAACGAAGGACCAAATAGCTGATGTGATATTGAATATAACTCTGACAGGCCAGGTATGGCCGACTAAATATGAGCCAAGAGGCACCGCAGAAAGGTCGACTAAGGTTTACTTCCCTTGAAAAAGCACAACTCAACTGTGACTATATGGCAGCATATGATAACTTTGTATAAGTTTGTCATACAGGAGGCATAAAAAAACTCTCCATATGATTGGAAGCAATAACCAACTAGAGGAGTACTGACTCAATAACAAGTTTATGGATCTCCTATGTCAAACTAAAGCCCATCCCGATGGAGGAAAGACTTGTTTTAGTGCTTTGCTCAAGGGTGACACAACTTACTCTTACTGCCATCAAATATGGAAGTAAAGTCTCGTTCTCGCTCTTTTTCGAATATATAATTTTCTTGTCTTTTTCATATTTGAAAATCCTGAAAAAGAATAAAAGAATTCCTATGGTACAGTGGAAAGAACGGGTGTCCAAATACAAATACGCTAGTTCTAGGGAGGTTAACATTCCAATGCTCAATGCAAGGTGACGAAACTAGTCAATGACACTTAAAGGAATGTTATTTTCATGGACAAAAGGTGTCAATCTATAGAGGATAACTGATTGCAAGGTTGATTTTGCAAAAAGACATGGTCAAAAAGTGGCTTATACACTAGTCCAATTGAATCTGGCTTAAGGCCAAAATGCACAAATAGTCAACATGCAATGCAGCAGTAAAATTCAACATGCCACAGCCTCTAGGGTATAAAGCCAGAAAGACAACGAAGAAGAAGGAGAGTGAAGCTTCATCACAAAGAGTCATGGTGGGACTAAAGAGGACTCCTGAACCTACTCAATATTTGTAGCATAGGCAACATATGTCAGCGAGGATCAAACTAGGAAGCCCATGTAAAGGAAGGCTCTATGATCATGTCATGACTTTATAAGTTGGTGAGTGAAAATGGTTTTCATAATCATAACACAATGCGGTCAGCCCGAAGGCAATCATATTGCAGTATGGAGGCTAGAATGAATTATGCAATGAAAAATTGATCTTCCCTAACCTATATGCCAGTGACGAAAAATGATATCTGCCATGATAGGTGAGTAGTAATGGAATCAAAGCAATAGAAAAACTATCCAAGTCTTCAATTTAACCATGAAAATACCCAAAGAAGAAGTCTTCCAAGTTTTATTGACATAATTAGGAACACTAGACAAGAAATCAATACATCCCATATATAAACTTTAGATAGAAGCTTGTGTTATAGAATACAAAACTTGAAAATGCGTACCTTATATGTACAATATGGTACAAGGAACCATGCATCCTTGTGGCTTACACATAGTGGTTCTTCAGGAAAATACCCTTGTGGTGCTCAAGCCAAGGATTCCTTTGGTAGTTAAAACTCATGGGTTCAAAAAGTTCCTCCTGTGAAGGCAACTCAAATTCCAAGAAATCATGAGAACTGAAGGATAAAAAGAGGGAATTAAGGGGTCCCAAGTTTGCATAGGAGAAATCACTTGGTCAAATGTTGGGACCATGTCCCGAGAAGGAAAATAATAGTTCAAAGGATCCTTCTCATAAGAAATTGAAAATTGAGGATACAATGCCACATAGTTCACCCGTGGCGGGGTAGAGTCTACCTAAACACTTGGAACATACCAAGGGGTATTCTGTAGTAAATTTGAATTACAGGGTGATTATCAGATGCAAGCTGATCAATAGTGACAATATTTTTGTTATGAGGAAAATACATCACTCGAAAGAGCGAAGACACCACGTCATTCATAGCATAGAAAAAATCATGCCCAAGTAACATATTAAAGTCTAAAGGGTGATCAACCATCATCATATCAATTAAGACAGTCTTCCCACCTAACATAATAGGCAATTGAGGAAGAAAACCAATAGACTCACCAGGTCTTCTATCATAGGCTAAGAACTGCCAATCAATTGCCAAAAACTTTGGAGAACCTAAAGCTTTCCAAGTCAAGGAGGCTATAATACTTGCATAGGATCCTCCATCCACCATACATTGATAGACCTTTATGGAATTAACTCTATCCCTTATTTTGAAAGGTGCAGCAGAAGGAAGATGAGACTCAACAATATTATCCTAATCATAGGAGACACTCCTAGAACTTGGAGGGGGTACAATCGAAGAGACCAGAATGCCCCCTAGACTAGAAGACTACATACTAGAAATCAATAAGACTTTGTTGTTAGACACTTCACCCACCAAAAGAGGAGTGGAATTAGCCAAAGATTTCATTGGCTCGACAACTTCTTTAACCAATGGTTGATTAGAGTATTGAAAAACCATAACAGATTCAGGAGTAGAAGAACCTTCATATTCGAACCATATCCTTTGTACCACTGGAATACTAGGGCAAAAATGAGTAAGATGGTCTCCCTTACATACATTACAAGTGAACTTAGGTTTAAATCTTCTATGCCTATGTTTCTTATCAACATCCATTCCTCCAACATGACTAGCATTGGTTGGTGTAGAGCCCCCAACATGACTTGCAGAGATTAGTGACTCTTGGCTAAGAGAGATAGGACTTGTGCCCACCATCCTACTCACAGAAGAAAGTGAGTCAATAGAAATATGTCTCACAGAGGTAGGTGACCCATTGCTAGTATGACTTGTAATGACTATACTTATGCCCCTAGTCCTGTTCACATAAGCAGGCGAGCCAACAGAAATATGACTCACAGAGGTAGGTGACCCATTGCTAGTATTAGTTGCAGTGACTCGACTTATTCCCCCAGCATCGCTTGTAGTAGTTGAAAGGTCATCTCCAACATGACTTGCAGGGGTTGGTGATGATTCATGGATATACTTGTTCTTCTTCTTCTTCCTCTTTCTATTCATTTTAGATCTCTTATTACGAGAGGGACAAGAAAGAGGAATCCTAGATTTCTCTTTTGAAGAAGATCAACAATTAACACCCATTTGATTTCCTTGAAATAAAGAATTCATTTGAGAAGCTTCAAGAGAATTTCAAATATTTGGAGTGGACCACAGCCAAACTGTTAGTGCAACATCCAATCTAGGAATATTCAAAGTGGCCATTGAGGGTGTACCAATGTTTCCAAAGAAAGGAAATGATCAAGGATCCCCTTTTGGAATGGTCCATTGGTTGGCCTACATAGGAATATCAGCCATACCCAACTTATATGGAGGTCCTTCCCTTACAGGGATCGTACAAGTGAATTTGCAAGGAAGATAGATGCACAATCAAACCTTTTCCCTTAAGGAGGCAACTCCACAACTTCCAAAAGAAATATCAAAAACATTTCAAGACTAGTGGAGTGGTTGGTCAGTCACTTAGAATATAAGGTCAAAAGTGACAAGAAAAATCCACCTAAAGCCAACTAAATACAAAGAGAAAAGAGCACTCCACTATAAAGTCCCTAAATATCAAACCAATCAAGAAACTTCTAAGTATTTCTACTCCAGGTGATGATGATTGGACACTAAAATACGAGAAACTGAAGATAAGGGACCTTCTGAAGATAGTTTAGGATAATTACGGCCCAAACCTACCAACGAAGATAAAAGTAATAGTTACACTGACACACAGATAAAAGACTTTGTCAATGCCAGCACCCAAACTTTGCAAGGGCACCCTCCAGAAGTACTAATGAGAGTGATACAACGCCTGCCTCATGTACCATGGATATTCCCCACGTAGACACCTATGTGGTCCCTAGGATAGGAAACTAAGGTCACTAGTTCGTATTGGTGGTCGGGCAGATCAGACTTTGGTCGAGATCCAACAAGTCAGAGAGGGGGTGTCTCTCTTTCTTGCCCTCACTCACCCTCGGGCTTAGCTCCTAGAAGAGAAGAGATTTCCCGGTCAACTTCATGACACTGAATTTCACTCTTTTAATCAAATTCTACATTTTCAATTTAGAGTGGCCTTGGAGATTTAACTCTCCACTCGCCTATTCCAAGGCCCTAATATGACCTACACTAGTTGATGTTACTATGACAAATAAAAAAAATATAGTTCATTTTAAATTGAGAACTTGACTTTAATGACTTTTCTTAGGTTATGGGTAAGATGGAAGTGAAACTTTATGAGATTATGTATGAAAAAGAAATAAATAGAAAACCTTGATACATGCACAGACAACTTTGTTTCTTTCGATGAAAAGATATTTCTGCAAGGTTCTACAAACAAACTATGAAAGAAAATAATTATTTTTCTTTTTTCAAAACGCTTGCTCACACATTCAAAACCTACAAAAAAGGAATAAAAATTCTTACAGTGCAACTATCCTAATGAAAGCTAAATGCTTAATGCAATATTCAAAATACTACTCTAAAAACAAGAAAATGTGTTTCTCAAAATGATCAAGAGGCCAAACATGACAAGGGGAAGAGAAAATTCACTCAAACTCTTCCAAAATCAAGGGAATTCAACCTAATGAAAATACTTCACACTTTCTCAAAATGATAAAGAGACCAAAAAGAAAAACAAAAAGAAAAAAGAAGGGTAACAAAACAATTTTTTGATCTTCTTTTTTTTAAGGAACCAAAGAGTTTTCGAGAAAACAAAAACCACTAAAGGCTTCAAAATCAAATTCAAGCATAAAGAACCTCAAACTTCACATGCCATAGATATCACAAGCATGATAAGACTTAGAGTGACAAGAGGCTGCAAACTTAAATGAAATGATCTGAATTTCCACACACAAACTCTAGCAAACAAGAAAGAATTCAAAAAGACCAAGAAAACTTTGCAAGATTGCAAGAAAACGTTTCTCATAAACCAAGAAAAATCGAGAACACCAACTTTCAAGAAAGCAAGGAAAAGTAATGCAAATCTTGGGTTATAAATGAATTGAAACCGATTTTCTATTGCAAATACCCAGAACAACCAAGAACTTCAATGAGAAGCCTTGAACCCAAACAAAAAAACCAATACCTTACCAAAAAGAAAACCCTAGGTTGACTAGGTATTTTTGCAAAGAGAGACAAGAAACTGAAAATGTGCTAGAAGTAGGACTTTCCAAGACAATCAATGACTAAACAGAAGCGAGAAACATCAAGAAAAACAATTTACTAGAGTCAATATTTGAAAAATTCAAATAAAACTAGGCATACGCGACTGTGTAGTGACAGACCCGTGTGTATACACGACTCTTTTCAAGGAAACACACATATACACATGTTTCTTTAGAAAAAAGTGCATGTATATGCTACTTTGTAAACTAAAATTCGTGTATATAGAAGTTAGTAAGGAAAAGTAAAAAAATTAGGTCTGATCTAGAAGATCATACTTTTTTCCTAGGTTCCAGACAAGTCAAAGATATTGGAAAGACAAGAAACCAAACAAGAAATCCCAGATCATGCAAGAAACAACCCAAACCAGGAAATACTAGAAGTATTCCCCAATGGAGTCACCAATTTTTCTTTGGGAATAATACACCCTAGAGTATGGGTTGAGCACCCCAACAGAGCAGAGGGCATACACCAATAAGAAGAAAACAATCAAGCAACCTTAATAGTTAAACTACTTAAGTAGGAAGAAGAAGTATTACCCGAAGGTCCTAAGTGTGAGGTCGTTCTGCAAGGTCCAAAATATTTTCTTCCTCCAATGCCTTAAAACCTCCAACTCATTCAAGAAAAGCATTTAAACCAATAGTAATTGAAAGCATGTTCATGATATAAGTGTTAGATCATATAAGCATATAAGTATAAAGCATGAAATCATACATTAGTTAGATTAAAACATGAATTAAATAATTAAGATCCTAACATCAGGAACAAGATATGGCTTGATCCTAAAGTCAAAGGTCCTAAAGTCAAAATTAGTTGTTATCAATTTAGCTGTTTGATACTCTGCTCAGACTATTTAACATGCTAAGCTGGATCTGTTTCTTCAACTTGTCCTGACGATGAACCACACTAGTTGGTTTGAAACGCGTTGACTAATGAAATTCTATGTGATTTACGCTGAAGAATCTCTCATAAATTTGATATGGATCATAGAAGCCTCAACTCTAGAAGATATGGCTTCTTTATTGATGACTGCAAAAGAATGTGGAATAATACAACCTAATCCTTATAAGGCTCCAAGCGAAGCATTCCTCCATATCTATCCTCAACAATCCTCTTTCAAATGCATACACATGCATGGGATATAAAGGAGATGGACATCATAATAAGGAAACAGGGGTTTCCTATAATTGGGAGTGTAGGAGGCACATAGATAGATTAAACTTGATTAGAGGCAAGTTTGATATAATATCAATATCCTATCTCTCTCCCTCTCCCCTTAGGCCTTCCCCATGGGGTGTATTTATATGACCTCAAAATAGTTTTTTTAGTTAGGAAACAGTTAGGCCAGGGGCTCCTGTAGGTAGGCTTCCGGTGTAACTCATAAACCCCGCCCAAAAAATAGGGATTTTATATTTTTTCATATTTTAAATCATATACATGGGTAGGGTATAGCTTAATCTGCGTGTGCACGTATTTTTTGCAAGGCGGAGTCACGTATGGTATTTAAAATAAAATTTTTTAATATTTGAATGAAGTCTGAAGGGAAAGGGTTGCCCAATGCCATAACTCAGAGCATCAAGTATACAAACGTGGTAAATGATGTTATAATAGAACTGGTGAGAATCAGCCATTATAGGAGCATACTATTTTCGGATTTCCAATTGTAGATCCACATGTCGTAGTACAAATGAAGAATATCCCACTATTTGTCCTCCCACATTTTCATGTTAAAGTGCACAAAGATCTAGATTTCTTTTTATTCGAATTTGATATACTATGTAGAAGTTATGGTTAGTCTTCAAATGCTTAGAATCTAAAAACATTCCCTGCAACTCTTAGGATTTAGCTTTACACTGGTTCATGGGACTATGAGGGAGTACTTTAGCTTCTTGGCAACAAATGAAGAGGGTGTTTTTAAACAAATGTCAGGAATATTGCAAGATTAGAGAAATGTAGGATGAGATTTTGACTAATGCATAAGGAGAGGATGAAACCTTGGAAGATTATTTAGAAAGGTTTTTATATATTCTTCAAAGTTTGAAACATAAATTTGATCTAAGTACTATTAGGACCTTGTTTTCTTGAGGACTTACAAATTATTCTAGAAATAATTTGAATTTATTAGGACAAGGGGATATTGTTCAAAAGACTTTTGATCAAATTTGTGACTTGTGCAGGAAGTTCTCACGAAATCAATCTAGATCTGGTAAAGGAATGAGGGATAGCTCTAAAAATAGAAAATTTGGATCTACAAATGCTATGATTATTGGTTTGGAAAATAAAATGGATAATATAAAAACTAAAATGATGAAAATTGTTAGTAGGAAGATAGATTCTTTCAAATTTCAATAGAAATTAATAGAAGAACAAGTGACATTATTTACTTATTGTCCAAAGTGTAGGAAAAAACATATTTTACGTGAATGTTCTGTAGATGTTAAGAGTGGCAATAATTATGTAATATGTGTAGGTAAACATCCTACTGATCATTGCCCTTCTATACCAGGATTAAGGAAGCATTTGAAGGAGAGCATTTAGAATTGGATCCATTCCACACTATGGGAGCACGAAAATCATGTCCATAAGTAGGTATAGGTATGGTTCCTGAACTTGCACCATATTTTTCTGGTCATAATTCAACACACTATTCCTATAAGAACATAAATTATCCTCAATCTTGGCAACATGGGAGACATTTCCAATATGGAAAATCTCCCCCTCCTTGGAAACAAGGATGGAGGGGACCACCACACCCTCATTATTCTTATCCCAGGCCTACACAGTCATATCCTACACAATATGTGTCATATTCCATGACACAATCTACATTTCCATTACCACCAACCTTTTTACCACCTCAATTGCCTACACAAACAGTATCTAACGCAAATAATAATGCAGTACAAATGATTCTTTTTATCAGACTACCTCCTTTCCCTATTTATCATCCTATATCAGTTGAGGTCAATGACCTCTAGCTGAGATTAGGAAGGGTAAAAAATATGGAAAAACAAAAACAGAAACAACCTACGATGATCATTGAAGAGAAAAATGAGGAGGAAACTCCTAATATTTCAAACAATGATGTCACTATTCAACCTGTTTTCACACGTTCAGAGATCTTATCCTCTTCTTCTAACCAACCTCCCTTTCTAGAGAGAATGGTTATGGAGAAACTTGACCCTATCCCTAAGTATGAATTGGCTTCAAAGCTAAGGAATATTTGTATAAAGGTCTCTATGTTACATTATCTTAAGGATATCCCCATATTTACCAAGATTGTTAAGGAGCTTTGTCTTAAAAATCAAGGGCAGAAGAGAGTTGAGCCATGTACTATCTAGTTTGTTGGAAGGATGGCTGAGCTAATGATAGGATGTGTTCAAATGGAAAAATATATCAATCCTGGAAACCTTGTTGTCTTTGTTCAGGTAGGTGATGTCCCTGTCCCCAATGTATTAATAGATAATGGAGCAACCATCAATGTTATGACTAGGAAAACCATGGAACAACTTCAATTGACACACATTCATCCTACCCCTACTGTGCCTAAACTTGCCAATAGATCTAAAATTAAACCAAATGGTGTGTTGGATGATGTATTTGTCTTGATCGATTCGTGGGAGTACCCTATTAATTTTGTTGTGTTACAAACAAAGAATCCTATTGGGTAGCACCCTTTTATCTTGGGATGTGTGTGGCTTGCCACACCAGATGATGATATGGGATAGTCACTCTAGTGATATGTATATCCCTCATGGGGATGTTAGGAAAAAATTCACTTTTTATCCACCTGTCAAATCTATCTAGGAAATTCAAGATACTTTATGGTTAGATTATGATAGTAGTGATGAAGAGACTTGGTCCCTTTCTTTGACCCATTAGTATACATAGTTGACTGAGGGTGAGATTCGAGGTTTCTTAAACTAGCTAGACATTATGCAAAAATTTGAATCACTTCATTAGATTTTTAGTCCAGGTTTCCAGGGAAGTTGTGATTCCTAGGCTTTATCATCATCACTACAAAGTTTAGTATCCACCATAAGTATTCTCGAGTCCAATAATACTCTTGTTTAGATTAGTCCAGGAAACACTTTACAGATTAGCTCAGACTTGGACCCATCCCATCAAGAGGAACTTGTGGGTTTGGTACAAGACCATCTTGATGCCTTTGCATAGAGTTATGAAGACATGAAAGACATCCCTATTGAAACTTTTACTCATCATATTTAGATTTAGGAAGGAGCCCAACCTGTCCGACAAACCCAAGGTTGAATGAATCATGCACTAAGAAAAATCAATAAAGAAGAAGTACAAAAACTCATAGATGTCGGTCTTATCTATCCTATATCCGACAGTAAGTGGGTATCTCCATTGGTGATAGTCCTGAAGAAGGATGGGAGATGGCACATTTGCATTGATTATAGAGAATTAAACCAATCCACTCTCAAGGACTACTTCCATCTTCCCTTCATTGATCAGGTGCTAGATACCCTTACTAGTAAAAAGTACTTTTCATTTTTAGATGGCTTCAGTGGGTATAACCAAATACAGATCTCTCCCGAGGATTAGGAAAAGGCTAATTTCACTTGTCTATGGGGGAGATTATCCTATTGTGTTCTCCCTTTTGGACTTTGTAATGGTCGAGCCACTTTTCATAGAGCATTCTTGGCTATATTTTTTGATCTTGAATGTGTAGAAGTGTATATGGATGACATTTCAATGTTTGGTGATTCTTTTCAGGAGGCCATCCAAACTCTAAAGAAAGAAATCAATCGGTGCCAATAATCTTTCCTTGCTTTGAGTGATAAGAAATGTATATTAATATGCAAATTAGGGGTGGTTCTTGGCAATCTTATTTCTAATAAGGGTATCCAGGGAAATCCAACCAAAATAGAATTTATCATATGTCTTATTGTAGCTAAGACACAAAGGGAAGTGAGAGGAAACCTTGGAAATGCAAGTTATTTCCATGGATTCATTGAAAATGTTTCTAGGATAGTTGCCCCTCTTTTTCGATTATTAGTTAAGGAGAGTTACTTCTCTTAGATTGAGGCTCGCCAAAGAGATTTTGAAACTTTGAAGGAAAAAATAGTACAGACACTAGTATTGAGGGGGCCTAATTGGTCCCTTCCATTTCATATTTCCTCTGATGCATCAGAAACAACTATTGGTGCAACCTTAGAACAAGAATAAAATTAGCAGACCTATGCTATCTACTTCATCAGTAAAATCTTGTCATCTACTAAATTAAACTACACAGTAACTAAGAAAGAGTTTATAGCTATAGTTTTTCTATTAACAAATTCAAACATTACTTTACATCATATGAGGTATTTATACATACAGATCATTTTGCCATAAATTATTTAATGAGAAAACCTTTGACTAGTGGTAGGATAACTAGGTGGTTAGTTTTACTAAAGGAATTCAATGTTACTATAATCGATAGCTTGAGAAAATCAAATGTAGTAGTTGAGAATCTTTCCAGTTTAAATAATATTGGTGAAGTAATTCTTGTAGATGATTCATGACGAACATATTTTTTTGTTTCAGTAAATTATGCTTGGTTTGCTAATATAGCTAATTATATTTTCATAGGAAAAACACCACCTCACCTATCCTCTCGAGAGAGTTGAAAATAATCCAAAAAAGTGCTTCATATTCCTGGATTCAGGTAAACCTCTTCTACACTGGACTTGACCTTATTATTCGTAGATGTGTGAGAGAAGAGGAAGTGTTTATATTTTGAAAGATGCCCATGACGAACCTTATGGGGGGCATTTTGGTGATAAAAGAAATGCATATACAATTCTTTTTACTAGCTACTTTTGGCCTTCCTTGTTTAGGGACGCCAAATGGAATGTCAACGTTTTGATAGTTGCCAGCGAATGGGACAACCTGGTCAGGCCGATGAAATTCCTTTATGTCCTCAAGTCATGTTAGAACCCTTTGAAAAATGGGCCATTCATTTTTTAGGGCCCATATCTCCAACATCTTTAAATAAAAGAAATATCTTGGTTTGCACATATTTTGTAACAAAATGGGTAGAGGCTAGAGCTATTCCTTTTGATACTGAAAATGTTTTCATTGATTTTTTATTTATTGAAATTTTTACTCGATTTGGTGTTCCAAGGGAAATTATTACTGACAATGGACATCATTTTGTTTCTAATATGGTAAAATAAATTATAGATCAATACAATATTTGGCACAAGAAATCAACACCATACCACCCACAGGAAAATGGACAGGCAGAATCCACCAATAAAGTGATCAAGTCCATTCTTACCAAAACAATGAATCTCTATAAAAAATATTGGGAAAATAGTTTACCATAAGAATTTTGGGCCTATAGAAATACCTGGAGGAATAACATGGGTCATACACCTTATGAGATGGTGTACATGAAGTACATCTTGTTACCGATTGAGTTTTAGATTAAAGAAATTAGGACTGTAGTCCATTTGGGTTTAGATCTCTCGAAAGCACAGTAGCAGTGTATTTTGAAATTGAATGACATTGATGAAATCAAGTGGGATGTTGTTTGACAAACTATATTGATGCAACGAAAAAGTAGCAAGTGGCATGAAATATTGATAAAAAATAAACAATTCCAGCAGGGCCTAGGTACTCCTCTATGATTCAATTTTTAAAAAAATTAAAGGGAAATTTTGCACACGTTGGATGGAACCATATGAGGTGGTTAAAGTTTACGAGAATGGAGTGGTAAACGTGAATATAATTGATGGATGGGAATTTGTCTTCTTGGTGAATGAGAATCGACTCAAGACGTATTTTCAGCCACCACTAAGAAGGATTTTATGCAACAAATTCAACATCAATGAGATTTGAAGATGGTAGGCGGTGACATCACGTTACTGTGAGTTTTTATTTTCTCTTTTCCCAACAAAAACAACAAGAACAAGAACAACAACAACAACAACAACACTAATAATAATAAATCATAAATAAATTAAAAAAGAGAAAAAAGGATAAAATAATAAAATACATGATAGTGAAAATCAGCTTGCTAGTGCAATCATGTAAATATTAGCTTGAAAACCAACTTGTTGGTGGGCAGATAAATTCTTTTATAAAATGGGATGTTACTTGATCATGATATATGACTAATTTTTCACTGAGAAGAAGCAGATTCCAAAAGGAATCTTGGTGGTGGTAGAAAAAAATTGGAAGGAACTAAGCCCTTACCAAATTCAGGGAAAATAGTATGGCAAATTTTATTCAAGTGACGTAAAACTCTCGATGCAGTTAATTTATTCAGGATACATAATTATTTGACAGAGACAAATGTTGCTTAAGGTCAAATACTTTGTCCTTCTTCTTATCTCATTTTCTTAATTTCCCTACTATTTCTTATCTATTTCATAGGTTAAATATCCCTCCTATTCTTCTAAATATCCTGTCCCGATTTCTATTCTTCCCTCTTACCCCTAAAAGTTATTTCCCTTATTCCCTTTTTTCTTATGTCCCGTGAAGTAATTTACCTTAATCTAAGTGTCCCTTATGATCTTCCTTCCCTTTCTTTATAAATACCTCTGTCCCACTTGTTTTTTTCACTCGTATATTTTTCCAGGATTTGATGAATTCTTGAAGACCTTAGCTAATTAAATATAGAGACACAGTGACACTCAAGTCTAGCAATAAATAACTCCTTAACTTTGCAATTAATTTGTATATGATCCAGCCTATCCTTAACAAAACTAATTTGATTAATGAATTCATCATATAATCCTCTCGTGCAGTAAAGTAATTACAGTACAAGAACCACAATATTTAGTGCAGGAATCCCAACATTCTAGTGCATAAAGCTTTGTTCAGTACAAGAATCTTGTTGCAATATGTGAATTTTTTATGATGATCTAAAGAATCACTATTGTAAATTGGCTTCAATTTCTGTTAGGAATATGATGAATGTATGTAATAACAATGATCTCTATATTCATATTTGTATAGAAGACATCATTGTTTTAGCCTATAAGAGATGATTGATTAAAATGCAGGAATTAACATAGCCGTAGGAAACCTTATCATAATAAGCATTACCATTTCCAAAAAAAATCATGGTGAGGGTCGAATACATGTGTGAAAGTCATTTAACTCCTTAAATATGTATTTAGAGCTTTTCCTATCCTTTAAATTATTTAACCTTTACCATGTGTGATTTTTCTTAAAGACCTAGTCATTACAACCATCACTCCCAATCATTATTACCAACCTACCTTGAAGATCATGTTGTATCCACCACTCCCCTAATCATCTTTTTGGTACTATCAGAACGGTAGTTATTCCAATTGGTTATGGATGTTGGATGAGATGTTGTCAGACTGTGGATTGTGGAGTCGAATGCGTGCAGTTGAATTATTAGTTAGTGCATAAAGCATGGTTATTTCTGCACTCCCTAAATGCCAGAAATTATGTAAAGTGAAGTGTTCCTTTGGAATTCTCTAGTTGATTCTTGAATAGATTAACAGACTGAAAGTGGTTGTAGGTTGAATTTCATGGCGTTGGTCTAAACTGAGCCCTATTCTATGAAAGAACTAGAGGTGACCATCGAGTACGAAGGTATCTTGCCCATGTTATAGGAAACTTGTTTTCTCCCCTTTTTATATAAATTCGATGGCTATGATTCCATCGTTGATCAAGACTTTGCACTAAGCTTTGATGGTAAGATGATCATTCTTGGTTCACTGTGATTTCAACTAATGGAGCACTTTATCTCACAAGCTACTGAGTTATCAACGACAGGGGAGAAGTGGTTCAAGAAAGGAGAAATAGAAAAGGGTGCATGGCATAAATTTTTAGAATATGACTACACAGTGGATTGAAGGTAGGGGTATGTAGGAATATGATGATTGAGAAGTGGCGACACCTATTGTATATTCTTCATAAGTTTCTCACCTGCGAAGGGAGGTATTCCTTAACCTACCTGTACTATATTTGACTGTAGATGCATTTTGAATGAGGCAAGTTAATCAATTTTCCTTACCTTCTATTGAAAAGTCTAGATAAAATGTACAAGAATGTATAGAAGAGTTGAAAAGATAAAATAGACTTCAAACTTTGTCATAATGGCTTGATTAAAATTGTGGTCAAGAAAGAGTTGGAAAGTATGGGAATTATATGGAAAGATTTTTTAAAGTCATTCTAGAATAAGAACATTGCAAAAAGGGCTCACAATATGAGTCAACAAAATAAGGGTTCCAAAGGGGTCGCTAAATCTAAGGATACATAGATGAAGCAATCACCCTTGGGAGGTGATAAGGGTGAGAAATCTAAAGCCACTAAAACTCAATCTATGAAGTAGAAGATGAAACATAATGACAAATGTAAAGACTCCAAAGCTACTAAACCCCAACTTATGAAGTGGAGAATGAGATAGTATGATGAGGGAAAAGATTCTAAGACAAGTAAACTTCATTCCAAGAAGAAGAAATTGCAAAGGAATAAAGGAGATAAGTTTGAAATTCCAGGACCATGTAGAATATTTACACGAGGTTTGCTAAAGGGACACAAAACTTCTTCAAGCAAAAGGTCACCATTGTCAGCCACTACAGTTAAGATAATTGAAGACTCTAAGCCTTATTAGAAATGTTGTTCCTTCCCTGAAAACCGTCCAGTGGAGACCTTTGTAGGAAATATGTTAGTACAAGACAAACTCTTTATGCTGGAGGGGGTAGCAGCATTAGGTGCTTCAATTTTTAGCCTGGGATATGAAGAAGATGAGGACTATGTTCCTTTAGTGTCCTTAATAAAGAAATACAAAAAGAAGAAAGTGACTCATGTACAGGAGGTTGAGAAATAAGTAATGAGAAAGCAAAAAAAAGCAAAATATGAGGCTAATATTCCTCCAGGGCCAAATGAAAAAATTCAAGAGCAAGAGAAAGAAGAAGGAAATGATGACGTTTTTTATCCTTCCATGGTAGATACAATGCAAGAAGGAAAATAAATAGTAAAGTATATTGTCCTTGGTAAAAGGATGAGTCAAGTTCAGAAGTTGAAACAATAGGCTTATGAATTGGAGGTCCTAAATAGGTGTATACAAGACAATAACACTGCATTGAAGAATAGGAATTGAGAATTAACAGGGACAGTGTTTGAGATGAAAATGCAAGGGAATAAATGGAAGTTCCATGCGGCCCACCTGAGTATTTGTGTTAAGAAATTAGTCAAGCACATAACGAAGTCTAGAGTTAAGAAGGTGAGAGAAGAAGGTTCATTAATCAACATTCAGATTTAGAGATGAGGAGGAGGATCTCTATGTTTTGTTTTTTTTTGCAGAGGTTAGTGGTTGTGTGAGGAAACACAACAATATGAGGTTGGGGGGGTGTTGGTCTCTGCAATTTTCTTATTTTACATTACCCTTACCCTAATTATCTTACTTCAACCTATGTTATACAACTTGAAATACATTATTTCACATGTTTTTTTGGTTACTTTTTGTGAATTTTGGATATTGGCTATATAAGATTATCTTTAACAAAAAGGTTAAATAAGTTCGTGATTTTTTCCATGTAACTAATTATTACATTACCTTATGGCTTGACAAGTAATTTTCGTTAATCAAAGTCAAAGTGGTTGGTAGAGGATCCAGACATTCCTGTATGCATTGTAGTTCCTATACCAAATATGGAAAACCAGTTGATTTGATGAAGATTAGCTCTGAAGTATATTGTAGCTATGAAAGAAGAAATGGTGCACACCTGAAGCTAAGGATTTTTTTCATTTCCTATATAGAATTTTGGGTGTTATAGAGGACTCCAAGGATGAATGTTGACTACCAATTACAGCATTTCTATTAGATGTTCGATACAGCCGAGAGTCAGTGAAAAATGTATAAGATGAGGTTTTGTAATAGATTAGGTTAGAGATACTATAGAAGACTTGGTATATTGTGTATTTTTTAATATTTGTATCACCATAATCCTCTGGGGGTTGGATTCAATGTTTTGTAATGCAGACTTGTAGAGACTTTATATTTTATTAATAACAAGGTGTAATGCCAGTTTCTATATATCGTTTTTGTTATTTATTGTAATGTTAAACCTACTCATAAGCCCAACATTTTCTTAAATATGGAAACAAGCTTGTTGGCTAGGGCCCAACCAACCTAGCTCATTCTCCCAAAGTTTCTAACTATGTGCTAGGTACATCAATGAATGGTGTGAGGATTTCCTTTTAACGATGAGTGTGCATATTGTTAATGCTTGTTTTCCTTTTTTCCATTGAGTGATCTCAAATCTGAGGATTTTTGCATGTTGGGTGTGTTCTTTATTTATTAAGCATTTTTGTTTACTTTTCTCTAGCACAAAATTCTATCTTTTTTCTGGGAAGATTCATCTCAATTCATTTTTGATTTATTAATCAAGGTTGCAAGGTTTGAACATTTAAAGTTTTTGCTTGATGATTTATTTTTCGGCAAGCGTACTCTGATCTATATCATTTTTAGTTGTGTAGAGGAACTAGCCTACCTATGTAAATCATTCACATTGTGTTCCTTACTATATTCATTTTTTGATCTTTAAAGGTATAAAGTACAGTAATTGTTAACTTGTATTATTCAGATTTAGAACTACAAGTGAAATATTTTCATTCAATGTTGAATTCACTTGTGCACAAGGTATATTTAACACAGTGAAAAATGTTCGAAGAAGATAAGAGTAGGGAATATGGCTAAGTGGTAACTTTTCATTCAAAGACAAGATTTATTATTTACACTCAGATTGATGGTTTCCCATTTATTTTTGCAAGTTACAATTTCAAGTTGCAATTCACATTTCATTTGGGATTTCTTTTATTATCGTTTGAGTTGAGGTTTCCTTTCTTCACTTTTAAAATTCTTGTTTGGGAACCCATTATTATGATTTTATATATTCAAGGTTGAAGGAATTTTTAGTAGACTTATTCTAATACAGGAATATATTCATTCCAGTACAAGAATAGAGTGTTTTTGGTACAAGAATGAACTCAGTACCAGTGCAAGAATAACATTGTTCTAGTATAGGAATAAGGGTCCCTCAGGTGCAGGAAAAATAATTAACATAATAGTGATATCAATTTAGTCCATTTTATCAGCAGTCAAGCTAAAAGTACACGAAAAAATTTGATGTCCAAGTTCTTTTGAGTTTTACAATTAAGTCATTAATTGGTATGATTTGAATTTATAGCAAGTCTTTGGCTATTGTCTTTGAGTGAATCCAGTTACCAGAGTGAGTGCTGTCAATATGTTTTAAGCACAAGTGAGTTTTTCTTGTAAATTATTCTTTTGGATTCTATATAATTCAATTCTAAGAAAATAAGTAGAGTTTACAGGGTTGAGACTAGAATCTTTGGTATTTCCTATACTATGCCTCAAATATTTTTTTTTCTAAGTAAAGACTAATTCTATTAAAAAGAAATGAAAATAAGGTTACAAAGAGGCAGGGGCCTCAGACAAGAGCATATGAATGCTTTCAGAAGAACAAAGTCATCCCATACTTGGGAAAGGACCATTACAGTGATGCACAAAACCATCCATAGAAGCCTGACAATTACTGGTAAGACATAGTGCAGAATTAGGATGATCCCTTTGAAACAGTAAAAAACAAAAACCCATAGATAAAAAATTGTACATGTCAGCCGGGAAACCATAAAATGCTAAGCCAAAAAGATGTAAAACCAAACTGTCGAACCACATGAGCAGAACTGGACTATTAAATTTCCGAGCCACAAAGACATAGAACTAGTTTTCCGGACCGCCGATATAGAGCCAGAACATCAGAAACATAAGAGACCGAACCTGACCCGCGACCAAAGGGAAAAACTTTGAGCAGACAAGACGGAGACCAGGTGGCATCACATGGGGATGTCCTGGTCCAGCAACTCCTCAATGACTAGGCATGAATTTCCATACGAGCAAACTCCATCACGTTCCACATCACCCGCTCCATCACCATCTAGAGGAACCGATTTAGATTGGGTGCTAGTGGAGCTACCAGCGAATGCCATCGAGACTTTGACTTCATGTGGGCTGCCATCTGGTGGTTGTGAAGCACTTGGATTTACACCCTCGTCATGCATGTCACCACACCTCTCCACCTTACCTTCATCTGCAGAAGTCTTTCCAAAACCAAGGCTATCTGAAACTGTGAGAGCACCTTAAGGATGCTCTTCCACATTACTCACAGGAGGTTGAATTTGAGCTTCTTCCTTAGAAAAGATTATGGTAATATTAGTAGTAATGATGGGCTTATTCAAGCTACTATGAAATTTGAAATGTGTAGATTGAAAATCATTATGCGGGAAGGGTTGTCGAGCAAGGCTGGATGGGGGATAAATCGCTTGGGAAGAAGTTGGAGAGACAGGGGGCAGAGGCTGATCCACAGAATGAGCAGCATGATGTCATGCACGACCACCCAAGCTTCCGCCCTGATAGCTTCTCATATGATGCTGGACCATGGTAAAGTGGCAAGGGGATAGCACAGAAGCATGGAAAACTTTAGGAGAAGGCATGGACTACCTAACCAAAATCGGAGGAAGAGTCAGAAAGTAAGATAGAGAGTTGGAAATAGATAGCCCAAAACCAGAATTAAGAACAACCGGGAGTCAGCACTGAACCTCTGAGATCGAAGTATTGGAAAGGAATTCTGCAGTAGCCAGGCAGAGAATATGAGGCTAGGCATATCCATTGGATTTGAACGCCGAGAACTCCAAGATAAAACCAGATCCTCCGTTATCTTGGCAAATGTGAGCATTAATGTCAACCTGCATACGGACCTGCTCACACATAATGTGAGCCATCATGAGCGAGGTAAGGATGTGTAGATTAGCATTGTCCAGCCGCTGGCATAATCGAGCACCGCCGCTCATAAATATTCCCATTAATTAATTCTGAAATCACCCGCATCCGAGTTGCCTCAAATATTACATAGCCTTGGTTTGACAATTAAGTGTTGAGGAATTGAATTAGAATTATAGAACCCAACAATTAGTTCTTTACTTAGATTGAATTAAAGATGTAGTCCCTACCATTCTCTTCAATGGCAACACACATACCAAGCCAAGTCAAACTGAGTTGTTTCGATTGGGGATGTGGAATATATAGATGCACAAGTAAAAGAATTTGTCAGAGCCTTTGTTTTCCTCTATGGTGTTTGTCCTGTGCCAGAAGGCTTGCATAGTAACTTAGCGAAGTCAATTCAAGAGCACAAGCATTGTTCCACTACCGGAAAACCTAGATAGTACCCCAACAGAGTTACTTTCTTCACCTCTCTACATGGGAAGTCATTCTCTTCTTTTTCCTTTTATTTCCTTTTTTCATTTTTATTTGTTCAAAGAATTGTGCATAGGAACTTATTTATTTCATGTGGTGGAAGTGGAATCTAGAATTATTGAGAGAAGAAGCGGTTGTCCCTTTAAAGAAGCATATTTATATGTACATTTGACACACTTCTTAAGGTTTTCCCCTTCTCCTTACTCTACTTGACTTAGTTGAAAAGGGTTCACTGAAAATAGAAGATTGATTAGAGTAGGTGGTACTAGTTAAAAGTCAAAGAATCCTTATTTCACCATGACTCTCTTTGAAAGGAATGCATTTTCCATCAGGGTATCATTGACTAGAAGAAATGCAAGGATCACATAAAGAGATGGAATAGACAGTTAACCAAGTGTTGATAGTAGTACATGTTCCTCTTGGACTTAATTGATCATTTTTAGAAGCTAGACATGGTCTCATGTGGAAGCCAACCTACAACTGAAAAAAAAAAAAAACAAACTGAAGGAAAGAAGTGAAGTAAACAAATTGAAACAAAGTGAAGTAAATCAAAGAAACAACAAATAAAAACAAAATTACTCAAATTGCTAACCTAAACAAAACATAAGCCATACTTACAAAAAGAGATACTTCCAATGCAGCCACTGATGCATTGGCTTACCTATGTAGGCAAGGGAACACATGTGAAGAAAGATATACAAGCATACCAACAAACAAGAAATATAAACCAATATAAACCAAAATGTTTGAAACTTGAAATAACCCACAAGAAAGTTAAAACAGATAGTGCATGAAAGGCACTTTTCAGATGTACCATGGTGTCCAATCACATTGTGAGCCGAAGATAAGTAAGCACAAACTTTCGAACTTGTAAAATAAGAAAACATGAAGAAAGAGGAAAATTTCCATATTGAAATAGTGCTTTCTACATATGATTCCTCCAATGAATGAGCAATAGGTTTGTGAGATAGAGATGGAGGATGAAAATATTGTAAAATAGATTGATTTTCAACGTGCACAATAGAGTAATAAGGAGCCTGGAAAGATTCAACACATTTCTGATTAGAAGTGAAACTGACCTCAAGGCTATGGGAACCTCACATAACCATCAGCTTGGTCTGAAGTGCCTCAATAGCATGGGGAGGTTCCAATTCATCAGAAGATGGATCATCGAAGGTCAGTGGCTTGAAAGATCAACAATGGAATACTCATAATCATGATCAAATTAACCAATGAAAGGATCATGGCAAGCACTATAAGAAATTTCAAGATCACGGACAAGGGAATCCTCATGATCCGATGAATCGTAAAGAGGGGATAATGGAGAATGATAAATTTCACCCTCTGTGTTCCTAGAAAGATAAGATGAGAAATTGGGAGGATCTGATAGAAAATATTTTTCCTCTCCATAATCAAATGGAAAGTGAGAATTCCATGTGTTCTGCCAATGATTGAAATTAGTAACTTCTGAAACCAAATTTTCACAAGATTGAATAGAAATAACAAAATTATGGAAAATACCATGATAATGCAAAAGAGGTGTGGACAGAAAGACGTCATCCTTCTTCGCAAATTCATATTCAAACTCCCACACATACTCATCAAAAAATAATATTGCAGGTTGGTTGTTCAACACGAACGCCATCCAGAACTCGATCCTCATGAACATTACAAGAGAAATTTGAAACAGGTTAGCACAACACATCAAAATCCAAATTTGAAACAGGTGAAAATAATATGCATTCAACAAGATTCATATAAATGAAAATAAAATAGTTCATAATCATATGTACAAGTTAAATAACATATATTGAAAATACAACAATAATAATCCTACTATATTCACAACATATGCATGAAAACATGTTGGCCCTAATTTTATTATTATAAGTGAAAGTTCCATTCATACATACACCATTGACGACCACTAGCCCCAATAGGGGAACATTACAGTAAGGAACACCTTCTCCTTAAAATATTTATACTCACTCTATGCTACGGAGAAGCCAAGGCTCTTCACAATACTCCCGAGCTCTTTCTAAGCCTAAGCCTAGTGAAAATATTGGCTCCCAAAAGCCCATTACATGAGTTATGAGGTGCTATTTTTAACAAGAGGGTGATGAATCTTCGACTCCCCTTTGTGACCTTTGGACTAACCTCATGGCTCTTCAACTTATTTATAAAATAACACATCACATTACATGATGACTTTTCATATTCCAATATTAACACTTGGAATTTCAATCACACCATAATTAGAAAATAAAATTACATTTTAAACTTGTACCCATATAAGACAAAATAGGGTAGAGACAACTTGACAGCCATGCAAGATAGAACATTATAATGCTAGAGTTTGGGAGAAGTCTAGCTCAGCAACCTCCACTTGCTACTTCTCGGTCACGTATTAGTGCCAAGATTGATATTGTGTGATGATGTCCCCAAACTATATAACGGTGTCTTGCTGGAAGCAGACTATAACCTCCATGGCATCTGGGTATATTGTCATGGAGCCTGTGTCCAACTCATTCTGAAGCATGAGCAACATCATTCTGGCTTTGATAGGACCATCGATGTAATTTTGTAATTTCTATTTCTTCAGCTCCAAATCTTCCTTGGTGGCATTATGTCTTAGCTGCTCTAAGTACTCTTTGACCTCTTGCCAAACTTGGTTATTAGTTTTAGCTTTGGTGAAGGAACCGACTAATGGGATCTAGTGTGTTCTCACCAAGACATCCAAACTATTGTACAACCGTACATATGAGGCTTGAATGCCACCAATGAATGAAGCGAGTTTCTTGTTGTTATGAATCAACATTCAAACCTTTTCCTTCTCCGACTCTGCCATTGGCTTCATCTTCTTCACTAAGTCAAGCAGGACCACTTTGTACCACATTTTCTACTCTTAGACATAGGCAATGGCAGCTTGTATGTTCTTGAGAGGTTTAACAAACTCTTTGCTTTGCTATTGTAAGCCATGCAAACAAAAAACCACTTTATTTACAGTGACAAACTGGTAGGCCCCTATAATATAGTGATTCTTCCATTACTATTGTCATTGTAGCTCTTATTGATATTATTGTGCCACTATTTTCCCCATATTATTATTAGTGTACCCCATAGAATCCAACTATTGTTATTGTTGTGCCCTTATATTATTATTGTTATGTCGGCTACAATAGTAAACGAAAAACCACTTTATTTATAGTGACAAATTGTTAGGCCCCTATAATATAGTGATTCCCACATTACTATTGTCATTGTAGCCCTTATTGATATTATTGCGCCCCTATTTTCCCCATATTATTATTAGTGTGCCCCATAGAAGCCAACTATTGTTATTGTTGTGCCCTTATATTATTATTGTTATGTCGGCTTTGATTATATTATGAGCCCTAAGACTCCTATATATAGAAAGGAGGTTTAGTCATTTGTGTCATCCAAGAATTGTTCATTTGTGGTGTGTAAAGGAGTTTTCCCCCTCAAAGAGGCTGATTTTGAAGGCATTGATCTATCCTTTCTTCTATTTTGTGAGCTAGTTGCATAACATTTTGTATCAGAGCTTCGGATTCTAGGGTTTCGCTGCTCCAAATAGGTCATCGTGGAATTTTCACTATAAATTTTTTCTGTGACGTTTCAGAAACTAAAAAAAAAAACCATTTGATCCGAAATTTCTCTAAACCTCGAGTCTGAAATTTAGATCTTGTCTCGCTATATTTTTGGAGATATGATCCAAGGAAGTTAGGGTTTTTGTAGGATCCCAAATTATATCTCAAATAGGTGACCTTGGGAAAATCATCATAACTTTCTCTCTGAGTATCAGATTGAAATTTTGTAAGAAGTTATAGAAAGAAAACATATGGTAGCTTTTTGTGCACCATTTTTAGGTTTGAAGGTTGAAACAATGATACATGGCACTTCGTACAAGCTCACTCTATTGAAAAATTCTATAATCAGATCACCATGGGATATTGGGCATAACTCTTTCTTGGAGAATCCAATTTCGATTAGACTAGTGGAGTTAGAAAGAGGAGTCAGAGGGATACGAAAATTCACAATTTTAGACCTTGAAGATCCAAAATTTCTGAGATACATCATCTTGAATATCGAGCTCCTACAAAATACAAAAAGATGTGTAGTTGTTTTTTAAATTTGACATAAGTTTGGTTTGAAAAATTAATTTGAAGGAATTCAGAGGGCATAGTGAAGCATAATTATCATTAATTGATGCCCCAAACAAAGAAAATGGAAACACTTAGTGTGCAACCTGGAAGCTCTAGCATGACTCATGAAGAAGATGAAATGCAACATGATATATCAAAGTTACGAGACCAAGTGCAACAAAATTCACTCTCACTAAAAGTAACAGAAGCTAAGATGGATGGCTTAAAGAAAGGCATGGAAGTTAAGATGAATGGCATGGAAGCTAATATGTATGGTTTAAAGAAAGGCATGGAAGCTAAGATGGATGGTGTGGAAGCTAAGATCAATGACGTGGAAGCTAAGATGGAAGGAAAAATGGAAGAATTGAAAACAAATTTGACAATGTTGCTATAAGAAATGTTTACTACTGGTGAAAGGGTAGTAAAGGAAACTCACGATGAGAACAAAAGAAATTTTATTCATGATTTCATAGAATCTAACATTGGATTGAACACCCACCATGTTCCAAATATTGATATGAGGAAGTTTGATGACAAGGATCCCGTAACATGAATACTACAGATGGAGCAATATTTCAATCTACATAACGTGAAAAACACACAAAAGGTACACATTGCAAGTTTATATTTGGAACCAAATTTTTTTTTATAGTATCGATGGCTTTTCTCTCATAAACAAATTGTCACTTGGGAAATTTTTACGGAAGAAGTGATAGCACATTATGAGGATACAAAAAGAAACACCTTTCTTAGCTAATGGATAATTCTCAAACAAAAGGGTTCAATGATGGAGCATATTGAGGAGTTCCAAAAATTGAATATTAGGGTAAAATATATTCTAGAGGAGCATAGGATTGATGTGTTCATTGGGAATTTAAACAATAACATCCAACATGAGGTTCTCCTTTGGGAATCTTATTCATTGGAGAAGGCATTCAGTTTGGCAAGAAAAATGGAAAGCAAAATTATGGCAACGAGGAAGCCTACCACTCACAACTATAAATATGGAAGTGTTGTTTCCCCTAGCCTTACACAACCTACAAGATTGACACCACAACAATTGGAAGAAAAAAGAGAAAAAGGGTTTTGTTACAATTGTGATAGAAAATACACTAAAGGTCATAAGTGTACTGAGAAGAAATTATTTTACATAGATTGTGAAGAGGAGGAAGAAAAGGAACAAGAAACATCCAAAGAAGAGGATATACACCAGGATCAAACCCTAGAGAAAGAAGAAATGAATCCGACCATATATTGTAATGCATTGGACAAAATTACCACTCCTCAAACTATCAAGATAGAGGGACATATCAACCAGAAAAAGGTAATAGTGTTGACTGATTCGGGAAGTACCCATAATTTTATTCATTATAAGATAGCCAAGGAATTGAATTGTTTCCTATATCCATCACCAAAGTGTTAAGTGATGGTTGCAAGTGGAGAAACCATAAATTACTCTAGAAAGTGCCATACTATCAAGCTATCCATGGGAGAATATGTATTGAATAGCTGAATGCTTTCCATTCCAATGGGTGGTGTTGATGTTGTACTGGGAGCCCAATGGCTACAATCCTTGGGTACAATAGCTTTTAATTTTCAACAAATTTTCATGAAATTTTGTTTAGAAGGAAAGGAAGTTGAATTTAGGGGTATCGCAGGGAAATCAGGAAAGATAATCAGCTCTAACGGAATGATAAATCTTATAAATAAATAACAACAGGGCATAATTGCACAATTATGTTCGCTAGAGGTTCCCGCATCAAAATCATCTATTTCTCCAGATCTCCAAAAAGTCTTGGACAATCATTCCAAGGTATTTGAGACTTCGAAAGGCCTCCCACCTCTTCGTGATCATGATCATGCTATTCATTTGATTCTAGGAAGTTCTCCTCCAAACATTAAGCCTTACAAATATCCCTATGCCAAAAAGAGTGAAATTGAATGTATGGTTGCATAAATGCTAGAGGCTAGTATAATTCAACCTAGTCAAAGTTCTTTCTCTGCTCCAGTAATATTGGTGCACAAGAAGGATGGATCATGGAGCATGTGTCCAAATTATAGGGAGCTCAACAAGCTCACTATTAAAGATAAATTTCCCATTCCTTCATTCAATGAATTATTGGACAATGCATGGATCAATTTACTTCACCAAGTTGGATATTCGTTCAAGATATCATCACAATTATAATGAAGACAGAAGACATTCTAAAAACATCATTTAGAACTCATGAGGGTCCTTATGAATTTTTGGTCATGCCTTTTGGCCTTACCAATGCACCTTCTACATTTCAAGGTTTGATGAATTCCATTTTCAAACCCTTCCTTAGAAAATTTGTGTGTTAGTATTTTTTGATGATATACTAATCTACAACAAGTCTTGGAAGGATCATGTTCAAGATGTTGACAGGGTGCTCAAACTATTGGAGGAGAAAGAATTATATGCAAAAAGCTCTAAATGTTTCTTTGGATTACAAGAGGTGGAATATCTAGGTCATATTGTATCTCATGAAGGTGTTAAGGTATACCATAGAAAAATTAAAGCCATTAAGAAATGGAACATCCCCACATCCATAAAGCATATGCGAGGATTTCTAAGTTTGATAGGGTATTAGTGCAAGTTTGTTAAGAATTATGGGAGAATAACAGCACCTGTAACAACATTATTGAAGAAAGATGAATTTTCATGGACTCCAAAAGCAACAAAGTCCTTTGAACATCTTAAAGAGGCAATGTGCCAAGCACCAATATTAGCTATGGTTGACTTCAAAAAAACCTTTATTGTGGAATATAATGCCTTAGGGAATGGAATTGGTGTTGTTTTAATGTAAGAAGAAAGACCCCTTTCTTTCGAAAGTCATCTAATCAAAGGAAAGTATTTGCACAAAGCTATTTATGAAAAGGAAATGTTGGTAATACTACATGCACTTAAGAAATGGTGACCCTACCTAATGGGAAGACACTTCAAGGTCAAAACAGATCATGATAGTATTAAATACCTTTTAGAACAAATATTATCTTCATAAGAGAAGAAAAAATGGGTCACAAAGATGTTGGGCTATGACTTTGAAATCATCTATAGAAAAGGGAAGCAAAATATTGTGGTAGATGCACTCTTAAAAAAGGATGAGGATGTGGAATCATTTCTTTGCACCATTTCTATTATCCAACCAGATTGGATAAATGAAGCAAGGTATGAATGGAATAATGGCAAAGAAGTGTGGGCACTCATTCAAAAGTTACAACAAGATCCCAGTACATTTGATACATTTAGCTGGAAAAATGCTTCATTATGGTACAAAGATCGCTTATACCTATTTAAGAATTCCCAACTCAAACAAAAGATTCTTATGGAATTGCACACTTCTCCCTTAGGAGGGGACTCAAGATTTTTAAAAACTTACCACAGGGCTAAGAAGGATTTTTTTTGGAACAGCCTTAAATCAGATATTCAAAAGTTTGTGGTTGAATGTTTGGTTTGCCAACAAAATAAAGTTGAAACAATTAACACCTGAGGTCTATTACAACCTTTATCCATTCCAAGCCAATGTTGGGAGGATATTTCAATGTATTTTATCATAGGTTTACCCAAGTCCGAAGGAAAGAGTGTCATCATGGTGGTAGTTGAAAGATTTACCAAGTATGCATAATTTTGGGAATTATCTCATCCATTTAAAGCTAGTACAGTTTCTACTACATTTATGGAAACAATTCAAAAGCTACATGGAAACCCAATAATTAATGTATATGACAGAGATCCCATTTTCACTAGAAATTTTTGGGTATAATTATTTTCTTGTCTCAGTACTCAGTTAGCTCATAGCTCATCTTATCATCCTTAATCTGATGGGAAAACTAATATAGTACACAAATGTTTGGAAAGATATCTTCGTTGCTTTGTATTTTATAAACAGACATAATGGGTCAAATGGTTTCCTCTAGCTAAATGATGGTACAACACTTCCTTCCATACTGCAACAAAAATGACCCCATTTATGGCAATTTATGGATATAATCCACCATCCACCACATCATATTTAAGAGAAAATCCTAAGGTTCAAGTAGTGGAAGATCACATCGAGCATCAACCACAAGTTCTCCAACTCTTAAAGGATAACCTCAATTTGACCCAAAATAGAATGAAACAATAGGCAGATCAACATCACAACAAAAGAAGCTTTAATGTAGATGACTAGGTATTCTTACGGCTACAACCATATAAAAAAATGTCCTTCAAGAAAGCTAAGAAGGATAATCAATTATCACTAAAGTATTATGGTCCATACAAGGTGTTACAAAAGATTGGTACTATGGCATACAAATTGGAGCTTCCTGTAGATTCCTGAGTGCACCTAGTTTTCCATGTTTCATGTTTAAAGAAGGTTATAAGTGGTAAGTTCCCAATTCAAACAATATTACTAGAACTTGATGAGGAAGGAAAAATCATATTGGAACTTGAAGAAGTCATAGAACCAAGAACTCGATAGCTATGGAATCGATCAATGTCGGTGTATCTCATTATGTGGAAGAACTTACCTGTTGAAGATTCCACATGGGAGGATGATAATTTTATACATAAGAATCCAAAACTACTCAAGCATTGAGGACAACAATTTTGTGAAGGAGAGGGGCATGTTAGGCACCTATAATACTATTGATTCCCCCATTACTATTGTCATTGTAGTCCTTACCATTATTATAGTTCCCCTATTGTCCCAATATTGTTATTAGTGTGCCCCATAGAAGCCCACTATTTTTATTGTTGTGCCCTTATATTATTATTGTTATGTCGGCTTTGATTATATTATGACCCCTTAGACTCCTATATATCGAAAGGAGGTTTAGTCATTTGTATCATCCAAGAATTGTTCATTTCTGTAATGTAAAGGAGGTTTCCCCCTCACAAAGGCTGATTTTGAAGGCATTGATCTATTTTTTCTTCTATTTTGTGAGTTGGTTGCATAACACAAACCCATCATCGAGATTCTATATGGTTTCTCCAAGTGTCGATACTTTAGCAAGTATCACTTCTCTCATATTCTCCAAGTAAACCTCTACAGAAATTACATTCTTCGTTGTTGCTCAGAGTTGTTTTGCCTCTTACTTGACAACCTACAAGTTCTACGCTAGTTTCTCATTATCGACAGTTAAATATTGGACATTCGATCTTGTTTCTCTTTCATAGGCCAATTTGGCTTCGACAATGGCATTTAGATGCTTCCTAGTGTCCAAAACTATCACCCTTTACCTAATGAATGCAGGTGATGCATGATCATATGGAAAGTGATTTGTTCTTGCTTGTATAATATTCCTTTGAAATTCATCAAATGATAGCTTATACACATCCATTACCGGATCATCATCAAGGAGAATAGCATCCCCTTGCTCTCAGGGTTGGCTCTATTGCTGGAGGTAGCGGAGATTGAGGGATGACCTATGGTGCTCTCAACATCAGATTAACATCTTGATGTTGTAGATCCTATTCCATCTCCATGTTTATTACTTCAATCAATTTTTCAATCTCTTCAGGAAACTCCCAATCCCGCATCTATTCACCTTCCTCCTCAGTTTTTTGTTGTTCCTGTTCCTTTTATTCAACTTGTACCAACATTGTTTCCTTTTTCATCACACCTTTCCTTTGTTATTCTTCCTGCTTTTTCTTCTCTTCTTCTTGCTTCTTCCTAATGTCCTTTTCTCCCCTTACCTTCTGCTCTGTCTCCTGTACCTTCAATCCTACTTCTTGAAACCTCAACTTTTCTCTCTTCCTCTACTCTACTCTATGCATCCTTTGCTTCCCCCTTACTTCTCTTGCCAAAGTTTCTTTCATGAGAAGAGGATCTTCTTTCATCTTGCATCTTTGTTCTCCCTCTGGACTCTCATTAATTTTCCTCTTTCCTTTATCTTACATGAGATTGATGCTACTGCTTCTAGATTTGCCACAATTATGGATGTGAAGTCCTTGCTAAACTATCTGGCTTGTTGAGTGTAGATGCATTGTAGAAGTACCTCCAAGGATCTTCCTTTGGCCAATGAAATGCCCCATCCATCCACGGAAATTAAAATCTCATACATTGGTCCTTGAAAATGTCATGGGGATCATATGAATTAAATTCTTTAGTTCCAAATTCAAAGTTCACTATCTTCTTATCCTCAACATATGTGACTTTCAATTTCTTTATCTTGTATGATTTGATCTGCAAAGAAAGAGTGGGCCATGGTGCTTTCTTCTTCTCGTGCAGCGCTGCTAACAACCTTGTGGCAAGATGGTATGATACTTATTGCATGATCAGTTTTTTAGTGGCATGACTTGGTAAGACATGCGAAGGCTTCTCTCTGCCAAATACTCTAATAAAGGGTCCACCTAGTGAGGCATACCAATATGTGATGCATGTTATCACTTCCATTGCTTCTCGTGACATGCAAGGTGGATCTTATTCAAAGATAAGCTTGTAAAGGGGGATAATGAAGTGGCCAGTTAGTTGTGCCAATACTTCTCTATAACTCCATTCTGAAAGAAACTTACAATAGATGTGCATGGAATTTTCTCATGGTTTCTGTTAGGGTCCTATAACTTTTATAGGATTGCTTGATTATAGCTGATCATTATTATGTTTGAGATGTTGGAAATAATATTTCATCCTGCAAATTATTTCCAAGGAGACACCAAGTACCAAGATTTAACGACATTTTTTCATGTAAATGTTTGGATGAGATCAAACTGCAAGTGTTTTCATCAGAAAAAACTCAGAAGAAGATTTCCAACAATATATCATGCACTCAAATCCAATTCTTGGATCTAAGGTAAGAGCAAGTTGAAGTTTGCACCACAAAACAAAGAACCCACCCCACATTCATGCATTAATTCCCCCCAACATTAAAGCCATTGAGATGTGTGCATATTATAATCTATGGTTATGAATATGTTTCGGATCCCCTAGCCCCTCAGACCCCCTAGCCCCTTAGACCTTTAGCCAAAGGTCTGAAAAGTAGTTTTCACATTTACTATCATTTAGGAATGTCACCCTCATGTGATTTGGAAGCCCCCTCCCCTTAAACCTACATTTAACCAAAGGGGGGGTCCCAAAAATAGTTTTCTCTTTTACTATCATTCATAGATGTCACCCTCACCTGATTTCAGACCCCCTCCTCCTAAACATCTTACTACGCAACCCCCTTGTGAAATCCATTAACTATTTTGGTTTGAGTTTTATAAATTTGGGGGGAATGGATTTCATGCGATTATGAAATAAATATTGTGTGGATGGGACACTGAATGAAAGAGATTAGGTGAAACCAATGTTGTGTGGATGTGAGGTTGAGATCAAGCGAAACCATATTTTAGAAGAAGGAATGGAAGGCAAAGTGGGTGAAATGAAATGACAAGCAAAGGATAAAATAATTTTACAGTTACAGGAAAAAGAAATTCATGGGTGAAAATAAATACATGAGAGAAAATAAGAGGGAAATTTTGCTATATTATGTTCATGAAAGTAATCTATAGGTGAGGAAAACAGGGAGATTCATGTAAACGATTTTTACACAGAAGATGACAAGTAAAGATGAGTTTTTACAAAGAAGCAAGATATTTTCTCTTTTAAGGGATAAAATTCAAAACAAAAATGTTTTACCAGCCATGGATTTACAGAAAAACAACACATGGTTTTGGAAATCCATCCAAAGGTTTAGAAGAGTAAACAAAAATTTACAGGGGAAGGTAAAAGGAGAAACAATACATGGTTTTGAAAACAACCCATGGATTTTTGAAACAATATATGGATTCGAAAACATGGTGGATTTATAAATCATTCTAATAAATACTTTGAATTATAAATTTCATTTAAATATTTGGAAATATTAATTTAAATATATTATTTAAATCCAAATATTTTGTGACAAGACAAAGTATATAAAAGATGATGGATAAGACAATGCACATGACAACAAGATAAATAGGGACAACAATGCATATTGAACACAACATTTCAGAATAGAATGCACTAGAAAAAGGGACAACACAAACATTTTCCAAGAAGAAAAACAACATTGGTCATTCAAAGGCCTAGTCACCACCAGAATGCCCAGAAATAGCAGATTTTCAACAGTTAGTAAACCAATTCCATATTTGAATGCACAATACTTGCAAGAATTTCAGAGTTTCTAACACGAAAATTAGAGATATTATCTTATCTTTAGCTTATTATGTAAGATTTATCTAGAAATAGCCACAGTCAGTAACAATTCACCTTCAAGGCTGAACATAAGGTCATAAATAATATAGAATTCCTATTACTTAGTTGTATTTTGGGAAATATCTACATGTTTTTGGTAGATATTGTTTGTAATAATTTTTATTCAGATTTTTCCAAAGATTATAAGAGAATATTTTGTAAATCAATTCCTTTTTTGGGATTTGATATTAGTGTAGCAAAATATCTTAGGATATATTGTCAATTAATTTATAAATACTTCATAGTTTGAAGTATTACAAGTTGATTGTTGAATATAATTTCCTCTGCGAATTGCGATTTTATAGTTGTTGTAAGCATCGATAATACGAGGACCTTTTCATGGGATTCATGTGGTGTACGAATTGGTGATGTTTTCCTTCTGTTCATGTGTTTAATCATTATCTCATTTCTCTGTCATTTCTGAAAATCTTAATTACATAAGAGAAAATGTGATGAATAGGATATGTTATAAAGAACACCCTATTCTGGTTGTTAGTAATCTATATGTTTTCTCCTGAAGCCAAATTAAGGAATCCTCCATTTCTCCTATGTTTCTATTGAATCTTACAATTCTTTTGTTTCATAATCCATTTAAAATTTTGAAAGATCCAACTAGTGCAACCTAGCTTTCACTGTAAAACTCCTTCAAAGATTGATGCAGATCCAGTTAATCTTTAGACTCCATAGCCCAATGAAATTATAACAATTTAATCAACCAGACAATCCAATAAGAAATAACCAGTACAGTGATAACTAGCCTAAAATTCACATCAAACATAGCTAAATTTTATAAGGATATCCCTCTCTGAAGCTAGGAAGGTGAGATCCCAACTTCCAAAGTGGTTTTGATGTTGTCCTATGTGCTTAATCCTTCAACCTCAAAAATACAGAACGACAACATAGTAACGTTCATACTGGGGAAGAGCCCTGAAAAGTGTATCAAGTTCTAGATTTGATTATTGATGGTGGACAATGATCAGACATAAGAAGGTTGTATCATTCACCTGGCAACTCCACGTTCAAAGTATCTAAAGGTCAAAGCTTTCATGGCAACTCCATTTTCAAAAATCTAGATTGTGGAACACTCATGGTGACTCCACTGTCTGAAGGTTTGTAATTTCATCAATTATTGTTGATTGTTTTCGAGATGAGTTCAAGAATAGAACACAAGTATGCTCCTATGGATAGAGCTAGTATCCCTGGATTTCTACATCGCATGCCTTGCATAGATTGGAAATCATATTTGCCAGAGTTCAGTGATGAGAAAGGTAATAACGTTGCTTTACATCTTATCAAATTCCATATGAATTTATGGAGGCTAAAGGTTGAATGGCACAAAGATTATCTTATGAAGATGTTCATGTTTACTTTGGAAGGAAATTCTAGGTCTTGGTATGAAAATTTACCAAATTCTAGTATATGTTCTTTAAAGAATTTTCATACTATATTTTTTGAGAAATACAAAGATGATTATCAATCTTTGTTGCTGGTTCAAAACCGTTGTGATCATTTTGAAAGTTTTATACAATACCTTATAGCTTACTATGAAAATGATCAGTGTATGGATGATGAGATTATAGAGGCTATTCATGAGAGACCTTTCAATGATCAAAAATTTGAAGAAGCTGGCTACTACGACACTCAAGAAAATTTTCATCAAGTAGTTATTTATCCCATGACTGAAAATGAAGAAAATTTGCATTTCAATGATTTAATTTCATATGAACTTGTTGATGACATTTCACAACCTCTATACATCTCAGAAGAACAAGAGAACAAGAAACTTAGTTGTAATGAAGAAACGAAGGTTACCAATGATAGTTTGAAGAAATCTTCTCATATTTTCACAAATACAAATGATCATTCTAGTTTCCTTGTATTCCCTTCTTCTCCCAAGTTTTTAATCCATGAAAACATTTCTGAAAATCAAAATTCCTAGTTTTCTAGCATAAAAACTCAAGAAAGCCATGACCCATCCATTATTTTCACCAATAATATGTAGCAAGTTTGTTCCTTTAAACTTAATGCAGAAATTTTTGAAGAGTAGATTGTATTAGACCCCATGGGTGTAGACCTTCTTGTTATTCAAGACGTAGCTACCTTAATTGAAAATCCACCTCTAGTTTCAGATAATGAAGGTTTTACTGAGGAAGAATAGGTTGTCCCAAAACCTATGGATGTTATTATTATGGATGAATTGGTTGTTTCAAATGAAGATAGTAAGGTTGATGAAAAAAGTACTCACTCTCCCTTAGAAGGCAATTCTTTTGCAGATCATCAGAATGTAACTTTTCATGTTTTTCAAGATCCTCTAGCCAGTCTATTGTGGTCATCAATGAAAATGGTTTCTCTTATGTTTGTAAATGATGGTCAACAACTTCAGTGGAAGTTTGGGTTGCCAGTATCATATCTTTTTTGCCTTCTCATGAGAATTATAAGTAGAATTAAGTTAAGTATCCATTTGCTCGATTGGACTCATTCACATTTTTGTATTATTTGATTCAACATCATTTTCAACAGACTAGAGTGAGTAGGTGTGTGCCAATAAGCTCAGTACTCTGAGAATCTTTGCAATATTTTTAGTTTTAGTTTCTAGTGAATCTTACATTTCTTCTATTTCATAATCCATTTAAAATTATGAAAGATCCAACTAGTGAAACCTAGCTTTCCCTTTGAAACTCCTTCAAATTTTGATGCAAATCTAGTTAATATTTAAACTCCATATCCCAATGGAATTATAATAATTTAATCAACTAGGAAATTCAATAAAAAAACAATCAGTACAATCATAACTAACATAAAATCCGCATCAAACATAGCTAAATTTTATAGAGAGATCCCTCTTTGACGCTGGAAGGCCTAGATCCTAGCTTCCAAAGTGGTTTTGATGATGTCCTATGTGTTTACTCCCTCAAACTCAAAAATATATAATGACGACAGTTTCTATGTCCAGTTCATGCTAGGGAATTGTTGTTGTGTACCGATTACATCGAGTAAGTATGCAAACATATAGAAACTTTCTTGCTCACCCTTGGGAAAATTCTGAGGTTGTGTTACATGGGCCTTCAATTGTTGAGACAACAAATTTTACCAAGGTAATAGCCTCCCATCGTTCACCAACTCGTCCAATAAGGATTCTCACCCTTCAAGAAAGGTTTCCATGCTCTCTTGACCATGGATTTTGCAAGAAAAAATAACCAAGAGCGGGTAAGCCTTCCCGAGGGACTTTTTCTTGTACACATGGGTGGGTGTCTATCGAAACTTTGATGGCTCTTTCCCCTAGCATTTGATAATTTCTCGTGTGATCACATAGTTGTGGGTGGCATATAAGTGTGAGTCCATGTGCTCTACTCACTCAATCAAGTGATACATTTGGTAAAATTCTTCTGCCTAGAAGCTTGAAAGCTTATGCCCGCTGGCAATGATCAATGTCATGGTCTTCTCATTGATTTGTGAGACAATCCAGCTAATAATATCTTTACATTGGAAGGAAGGATACCTACATGTAAGCTTTTACAGCCGTAAGAGCCGTATGTTGAGATAAACCAGTAGGTCTTCTAAGTCTGCCACAAAATAGTTTGCAAAAGCATATTTAGTATGTTGCCATATTAGTGATGATCCCTTCGCTATAAATAGCTGAGTATCGGCGTAAAATGGAAAAATGACTGATGTTTGCTCAATTGCTTCCCCAGTACTACTCTTAATTGTTTCCTTTGATGCAAATCTCTTAGATGACATGGTAACAATGATTGTCAGAGAGGTGCTCAAATTTTTTTGTACCTATGGGACAAAAGGGACACTCATGGCAAGCAAATTCTAGCCTTAAGAAAATAAATTTACAAGGTAAGTTCAAGCAACAAACTAGGCATCAGATGGGGAATATTCCATAGTTTTCTCTAGCAAGAGGGATTGGATGCCTCTGGAAACTACACATTGTGTAGTCCCAACAGCCAAAGTGGAAGCTTGATGGTTGAAACTATGCAATGCGAAGTTCAACTTGGGTAGAGGCCTAGGAGAGACTGTGCATTACACAGTCTCAGTGGCCAAGAGGACAGGATGGATCCTGGAACTGCATAGTGTGTTGTTAAAGCCATCTTAGACTATCCACTGTGCAATTCTAGAGGCCAAGCTTCTCACTTGAGCCTAAGGATTCCTTATTGGCAGATGGAAAAAATGAAAACCATCCAAGGGAACCTAGATCTGCCCAAGTGATGTGTAGAAAATGAGCAAATCTAAGAGATAGTTTGACGATGAGTGAACATCTGACTAAGTGAAAGTAAATGCATGTGAATAAAGTGCAAAATTTAATAAAACATAATGGAAAATTAAGTAAGTAAGGAGAGTCACCGCAATGACGACCATTGGTGAAAAAATAATAAAACTAATGTGACACTTGGGAAAGTCAATATAAAACTTAAGACAACACTTTTACAAGTTAAGACAAGTTAAAATGCTAGAAACCATGAAGAGAAATAACTGAAATAGCACTCACACAAGTCAAACAAAAAAAAGAGACAACAAAAGAGGCAAAAGACGACAAAAATAGAACTTACTAGGAAAAGCGACGACGACCGCACCAATGGTTCCTTGATCTTCTCAAGAATACTAGAGCTTCAATATCGAGTGTGAAAATTATCTCTAGAAGCATCAATTAGATAGGTTTGGACAAATTAGGGTTTTTGACACGCATGCCTAAGATCAAGGAAAAAGATACACTTGGTAGAAGTTTTGAAATATAGTTCAAGTGCATCCTTCAGGATAGTAAAAATAAATACCTATTTTTTAAGGTTTCTTTTTCATTTCTTCCTTTTTTTATTTTTCGGGGAAATTTGCCATGCACATTGCTAGGAAAGACTCTACAGTTATGGGGAACTGGGAAACTCTCCAAGTTAGTGTACTACATATTTTCTGAGCTCAATGAGGGTTGTGCAATTTTTGGGCTCAGTGTTGGGCTACCTCCCATGACTGCGCAGATTCTAAGCTCAAGGCTCACTGTCAAATAAGACTATGCAATTCCCATAATCAAAGTTGCTTTCCCTCAAGGATTGTGCAGTTTCTGGGGGCAACCCCAAAACTACTATGACACCAAGTTGGGAGATAGGCTTGTGACTTATAAAGATCAACTAAGTAAGAAACTACAATAAAATAAAAATATAAGTCTTAGTCAAAGCATGAATATCTGAATCAATGCAAGATGAGTTGTTGTGGATAAGAAGGGAGGCTCCAAAATCGAAGCATAGGAAAATTTTTGGAGGGTGGTTGTATCTGCTACAACATAAGCGACATACTCATAGAACTCCATCTCCATATATGGACCTTATCTCATGCAATGAAAGTCCAACTCTTTTGGAAGTATTGTTCAGTTCTTTGATTATGATTACTTATTCACTTAGTTTGAGTTAAAAATGTAGTCCCAACCATTCTCTTCATTGACATCACACATACCAAGCCAAGTCAAATTGAGTTGTTTGCATTGGGGATGAGGAGCATATAGATGCTCAAGTGAACTAGATTGTCAGAGTCTTAGATTTTATCTCTGGTGTTGCTCCAGTGTTAGTGGGCCTAGACAGTACCCTGATGGAGTCACTTTAGGAACACGAGCATTTATCTGCTGCCAACAAGACTGGACAATATCCTAGCAGAGTTACTTGCTTCATCTCTTTGCATAGGAAGACTTTCTCTTCTTTTCCCTTTTATTTCATTTTTTAATTTTTTAATTTTTATTTGTTTAAATAACTATGCATAGGCACTTATTTATTTCATGGGGCAGAAGAGGGATCCAACTTGTTGCCAGAAGAATAGATTGTCCCTTTCAGAGAAGGATATATATATGTACATCTGACATACTGTTACACAAAAAATTGTCACCATGTCTTTCTACAGTTTGTGTGAGTCAATAAACACTCATACATACATCCTTTGCAAGTCTTAAGCCTCAGTTCTTCATGTCAAGCCTTGAAAATGGGAGAAAGACCTTAAAAATATCTCAAATCCTCGTTTTGCACTTTCTCCTAGCATTGCCTATGGTGCCGCACCCAATGGTCATGTTTCCTGCGAACCTCGCCACTCTGTCTATTGAGTGATGGATGCGAACCCCTGTAAAAGTTAAAAAGGCATGATTTCATTCTTAAAAACTCATCTTAGGTCACTTCTAGACACTTCTAGAAGGAATATTGTGCTGGCAAGTCCGCTCCACCTTGGTTCATCCATTCCATAACTAAGGGAGCTAACTCCATGATATGAGGTGCTTATCCTATTGAAGGAGGAACTTATCCCATCAATGGTGGACCTGCAACTTCCTCCATTTGCACTATAAATTCATGCATTGGGCTGGCTGTAGGGGAGGTCAAAAGCTAAAGATTCTTGAGGGTAAATGCTGCTGGAAATTAGACTTCCTTTTTGAGCTTGTGAGAGGAGAGATCACATACCTTTCATG